>JAGFMK010000310.1:0-37483 GCA_021030975.1 Lichenothelia convexa
AGAGTATATCTTGTGCTTCATGAACTGGCAATCAACAAGTGTCTCTAGCACAGTGGTTAAGCTAACCTATTAGTACCTAATAGCTAGAGGTATCTAGACAGGGGAAAGTAGTATTTAAGGCCTAGGATCTAGCCTATCCTAGGAATAGGATCTAGGGCCCTACAGGCGAGTACCTTAGTATATAAGCTATATAGGGTTATAGCTCCGCCTTACTACTTGTAGGGGATGCCCCTAGTGCGCCGGGGAAGGGAATCCAGCCTTTAGCTAGTAGTACTAGGTCCGGTGCTTACGTAGCGTTCTAAGGCCTAAAATTTAGATAACTATTAGGGTTATCCTATAAGTAAGGTAAGGCTTAAAGCTTTGCCACTTAGTCTCTTACTAAGTTCTTTTAGTCCTAGATAGGTATAGTAATATTCTTTTTATCCTAGGAGATATAGGAATTGGTCTGCATATAGTTTTTGTGGGTATCTTTTATAGAATTCTTAGACTAAGTCTTAACAGTTACCTAGGCACTTAGGTGGTTCCTAGGTAGGTATTTCCCAGCTAATCCACTTGATATAGTATAGAGTATTACGTCTTTATCTTTTACTATCTAGAATTTCTTAGACTTTAAACTCCTCTTAGCCGTCTGTAATAATAGGAGGTGGTGGTAGATTTCTCTAGCCGGGAAGCGGATCCTCTACAGCAGGTTTTAGAAGACTAATATAGAATATATTATAGATTTCTATAGATAGTAGTAGAGTAAGTTAATAAGCTGTAGAGCTAATAACCTTAGTTACTAGAAATGGTCTATAGTGTTTCTAATCTAGTTTCTATAATAGGCGTTCTATATAGATATTCCTAGTATCTAGCTAGACGTAATCTCCTTCTTTAAATATAGGAGATAGTGTATATAACCAGTTTACTTAATCGACTTGGTTTACTTAGACTAGGGAAATTTCTTTATGTAGATATTCTAGGAGTTTATCTATTCTTTCTTAGAATATATCTATAGTAACTAACTATACTCTAGTACGTCTATCTCCTTGACGTAGGGTTTCTAGTTTAAAACCTAGGCGTAGATAGTATCTATAATTTGCAAAGAAGGGCGTAGTCTTAATACTTTTAGATAAGGAATTATTCTGAGCAAATTCAGCTATTAGTAACTAGTCTACCTAGTCGTCCTATAAATAGGTAACGTAGCTCCTTAGGTACTATTTAATATCTTGGTTTATATATTTAGTCTAACTATCTATCTATAGATAGTAGGCTGTAGATATAAGCAACTGGATTCCTAGTCGTTAATATAAACGTCGCTAGAATAAAGAGTTAAACTAAGTTCTATAATCTAAAATAATCGTCTTAGATAGGCTATAAAGTCTCTAGATATCCCGGACGTAGATATTAGTAATAGCTAGAGCGGATATACCGTGATTTTCTATAGTACATGGTGTAAAATATACTTACTTAGATAGTTGATCTATAACCACTAGAATATTGTCGTAGTTAATTCCATTATATTAATAGGTTGGGAGACTCGTAATAAAGTCTATAGATATATCAGTCTATCTACGTTCTAGAACTAGTAGAGGATTTAATAGGCCGTAGCGCCATAAACGTGAAGCTTTAGCCCTAGCACAGGTGTAGTAGTTTTAGATATACTATTTAACGTCGTCCTTAATATTTACCTAGTAGTAGTCTCGGGTAATAAGTTCGTATATCCTTATAATACTAGTATAGCCTGCGGCTAGACTATTATAGTAGAGTTATAGTAGTGTAAGGTATAGATTATTATCCTCTGAGATCCATAGCTTAGACTTATAAAATAGTCTATTATTTTCTTCCTTAAAGTCCGCAGGTGATAGCTTTAGCTTCTGGTCCTATAGCGGTAGACGACGTTTATTATTCTATAGATAGTTAAAGATCCGTAGCGTAAAAGAATTCCTTAGTCCTAGAGTTTCTTATTCTTAGTACATATTTGTAATAGCCTCTTTAGTATTTATTTCTAGGATATCGTTTACGGTAATAGGTATATCTTAAATTACTTCTTCTAATAGAAATTCCGGCTTTAGGAGTACCTAGTTCTAGTATTTTAGACGACTATCCCCCTCTCCTAGGGGGAGGTCTCCTAACCTCCTAGTTAAAGTATCTAGCTTAGTACCTAGCTGTCTAGGACGGTACTAAATCTTGAAATTAAACTAACTTAGAAACTTGGCCTATCTTACTTAGCGCCGTGTTAGAGTCTTTATTATTATAAAGTACTCTAGGTTCTAGTAGTCTATAAGGACTTGTATAGGCATTCTAGAACCTTCTAGTTCTAGACGCTATTCTTTAAAAGCTCAGATAATTACCAGTAATTCCTTATTATAAATCTTATAGTTATATTCTGCTGGCGAGTGCTTCTAGAAAAAGAAGGCTACTAGATATAGAATACTATCTAGGCCCCTCTATAATAGAATTCCGGCTGTGACAAAGTCAGAGGCGTCTGTTTCAATAATACACTCTAGATCTAGATCGAAATATACTAGAATAGGAGCCGTAGTAAACGCCGTCTTTAACTTGTCAAACACCTCCTGGCATTTATCTATCTATTTGAAGTTAACGTCCTTCCTAGTAAGCCGGTAGAGTAGATAGATAATCCTTAAGAAGCCGTAAATAAATCTTCGATAGAAATTTGCAAAGCCTAGGAATGCCTAGACGTCTTTAACGTTCCTTAGAGTAGGCTAGTCAACAATAGCGGATATCTTAGCAGGGTCTATTTTAATCCCAGATATAGATATAATTAATCCGAGATATTTGACCTCCTAGATATAGAAGTTATACTTAGTAATATTAATCTAAAGGCCTACCACCTGTAGCTTAGTAAGAACTTGCCGGACGTGCTCCTTATGCTCTTCTAGTAAGTCACTATATATTAAGATGTCGTCAATATAGGCGGTGCAGAAGCGGTCTAGATATTCAAAGAGGACATTATTAATATAATATTGAAAAGTGCTTGGAGTATTTACAAGTCTAAAGGGTATAACTAGGTATTTAAATAGGCTAAAACGTGTCTTAAATGCTATAAGCTATTCTTAACCGTCTTTAATCCGGATTCTATTAAATATAGTAATCACGTCTAATTTTGTAAAGTACTTTACTCTTAATAGGCGATTTAATATCTCCTAAATTAATAGTAAAGGATACTAATTCTTGACTGTAATATTATTTAATCTACAGTAGTTAATATAGAAATATAACCTACTACCAGGTTTCTTAATAAATAAGACAGGTGAAGTAATAGGTAATAAACTTAGATAGATAAATCCCTTCTGTAAATAATTATCTAGGTATTTTTATAGGACTTATAGTTCCCCTTAGGATATTCTATAAAGACTTGACGTAGATAGCTTCGAATTTGGCTCTAAGACTAGGTTATAGTCGTAGACTTGGTGCGGCGGTAGTCAGTCACTCTCCTACTTAGAGAATACCGGTAGAAAGTCGTAGAGTTCCTTAGGTAGTAACATCTTAGGATCGATATTAGGCTTTGGCGCTAAAGCCTTTTCAATATCGGCTATAGTAACTGAGAATATTTCACAGGTTCTATATCTTGCTAGTATAGTAAATGCCGCAGCATTTATTTAGACCACGTCTAGGATAGGTAGGTCTAGATTCTAGTATATAGCCTATAGTACTAGTAGATAGGCTGTAGGCTTCTTCTTGGTTTTCTTTTACTTGACTTTCTTATACTTAGGTTCTTGAGGAATAGTATTATCCCACTAATATACTATATTTTTAGACCTAGTAGACCCTTAAGAGCGTAAGATAGAGCGTAGCGTGGTCGTTTCAACTTAACGCAGCCGGAAGGATATAGATCTCTTAGGTCTTTGAACTAAGTCCTCTTCACTAGGACCGTAGTAAGAGGTCGGAGCTTAGACAATAGTATAAGGCGTAACAGGTGACTTAGAAACTCGATAATGGTCTCGATAATAGTATAATATAAACCACAATATGTAATCCCCCCCTTAGTATATAGAGTCGTGAATGTAGAACCACTTAGTTCTAATAGAAATAGGGTACTTAGACAACTTAGTAACAAGTAAGACAGCATTATTTTCCGTGTAGAACACCTTAGAGTCCCTAAGTGTAAGTGATAAGGCCTAAATAGTAGTAGTAAGTGCGTTGTGGATAACTCTGCCATTATAGGCGGCTACGCTCCGGGGATTCTTTAGCTTAAATATAGGTATCTTATATTCTTAGATATAGTCTTTATCAATCAAAGCGTAGTAAGCGGCACTAGTATCGTAGAGCGCTAGGATATGAAACGTATTTATCCCTATAGTAATTTCATAGTCGTAGATAGGGCTTTTACTATAAAGCTCTTCTTTTATAAGGGATATAGATTCTATACTCACTAGCCCCTGAATGAGACTCTTCTTAGGGGTATACCGTTTTCTAACTTTGGACTCTCAGGGCGCCTAGTACTGGTCTAGTATAACCTAGACTTAGGTGGTGTTAGTAGATATAGTATCTAAGCTGTAGAATTTTGAACTATAGGGGACGTAGAACGTGACGCGGTAACCTAGGCGTAGGATCTCTATGGTGAAGCCGAACGGGAATAACGTGAAGGACTAGGACTAGAACGGCGAGGTTGATTTAGGCAGTTGACTCTCATATATTAACCACTATAATAAAAGTATAGTCTGTATTAACAATAATACTCACGTTTAGATTCAGATACCTTAGCACGATTTCTAGTACGAGATAAATCTATTGGTTTAGTAGTAGGAATAGGTGTCTATAAAGTCGTAGAGGCCGGACGGAACGGTATAAACGGGACGGTAGGACCAGGAGACCTGGGACGGAACGGAGCATTATTAACCGCCCTAGATAGTTGTCTAAGGGGTGCTTAGAATTGACGTAGACGGTTATCAAGATCTTATAAATGCTTTACAAAGTCCTTAAATTCTTAGGACAGTGGTGGACTTGAAATAAGCAGTGAGCGTAATTCCTACGAGATATTTTGCTCTAGTAAGACGACTAGAGCACCTTCTAGGTAGTCCGCCTCTAAATATAGGCGTTGGAATTCTGCGAGAAAGGCGCTAAACTCTTGATTCTTTTGGTGTAATTAGAAGAGTTTTACTTGTGCATTTGCAACGCGGTTCGGATCACTAAATGCTGTCTCTAAGGTGTTTAAAATATCTTTATAGTCTCTAAGTATAGTAATACCCTCCTTTAGATAGGGTAAAATCTAACTATAAGCTGCCCTAGTAAGTCGGCTATAGATATAAACTATACACTATTGTAGTGTAGTATACCAGTCCAAATTTGCTACCATCTTATTATAAATCTGGCTCTTAAATCGTTTAAAGTCCTGACGATCCCCTGTAAATTCTACTGGGTCGGGAAGGCGTTCTGAAAGTATAACCCTAATAGGCTTGTCCTAGATAGGTACCTGGGATTATTAGGTTGTAGATTAGGTAGAGGTAGTAGAGGGTATCTGTAAAATTGGCCGTGAGGCTTAGAGTTGTTCTTAGAGGTTCTGGATATCGGCTTAGAGTCAGATATTGTGTTTATAATAGGTTTAATTATTGACTTGTAATTGGTGGGTTTATTCACGTAGGTTTTAGACGTCTATTTAGAGTTGACTATTCTGTACAGAGACTTTAATAGATAGGGAGCGGAGCGTCGCGATAATTGTCCAGAGGTTCTCAGGGTTGTTTTAAAATATAGAAGTGAACGTTTCCGGCTTAGTAGGGTATTATAAAATCAGATTTAAAAGTGTAGTTGCTATAGCGAAGCTGCGGTAGATAGATAGGTCCTAGGACCTGGTATCTATCTAGGGTAGTAGAGTAAGGGACGCTTTGTAATGTCAAGGTCGGTGGCTAAGTAGCCTAGGGACCTAGACTAGGATATAGAATAGATATAGAGACTATAGATTATCTGTAGGTAATACCTAGCTAGATAGACAAGACGAAGCGTAGAGAGAGGAAGCTAGAATACACGAGTCGGAGGGAAAACCCCTTATAAGCTTCCGGCCCTTAGCCTAATAATAATCCGGACCCTGAACTCCTAGCCCTAATATCAGATCGTAACACTTAGATTCTATAACTTCTATTGATATTTTATAGACAACTATAGTAAGATTGTCCTACTTCTAATAGAACTTATAAAGAAGGATTAACCCTTTATATAGAGAGAGGTATAGGAAAGAGCGTTCTATAAAATAAAGGACGCCTTTAACAATATAGTCCTAAAGGTATTTAATCTAGATCCCCTCTACCTTAGAGTCTAATATATTAAAATATATCTTAGGAGGCCTCCTTTTATAACTAGACCCTCTATCTAGGGTACTATAGCTAGTAGCCCTTTATAGTAGAAAGCTTATACTAGCGGAATAAAATTATAAGATTTATAATAAGGAGATACTAGTAATTATAGAATATATATAGGAATAGCGCTAGTATCTTAAGAGAGCTATGTACGAGACTTTAGTAATTATAGACTACCTTAATTTTATATATTTTATTATAATAAAGGTTCTAAATTGTTGCTAGGCTAGATAGTCTAAGATCTTAGGTAGTTATAACTTCTATATCTTATACTAGCTAGGGAAACTTAATAGTAAAGTGGATCTATTATTAAAAAGGTTAAATTATTACCCTAAAGGAACAAAGGAGTCTATATAGCTAGCGCTACTACTAATTAAGCTAGAATAGTAGAGGATTACTACTATAGTCTTAATAGATCTAAAAGAATTACTAGAAAAGGTAAAGGTTACCTAGTAAGGACTAAAGAAGAACCTATTAGAAGTTAAAGACTTTTTCTACGATAGTGAAATAGTATCTATAATAGTAAAATAGGAGGGTTTTATGCGGTTTAATAAGAAGATCTTTATATTAGAACTAGTTCTATTTAGATAAGAAATTCTAGAGGCTTACTATAATTATGCTAATATAGGATACTTTAGCTATAAAAGGATAAGAGAATTACTTAGATATAATTTTATATAGCCTAGACTCTATAAAAAAGTAGAGAAGTATATCCTAAGCTATAATTATTATAAGAGGGCTAAACTAAAGCGATATAAGTAGTATAGACTACTAAAATCTCTACTAATTCTAGAGGGTCTATAGGACTTAATTAGTACGGACCTAATTATTAAGCTTCCGCCCTCTAAGGACTCTACTAACTCTTACGCCCTACTATATAATTTAATCTAGATGGTTATAAATTAACTTATAAAAATAGCTGTATTCCTTACTTTTTAGAAAAGTATAAAGGCTAAGATAATAGCCTAGATATTTATTAGGGAGGTATACGTAAGGCACGGACTGCCTAAAGATATAGTATTAGACCACGGGAGACACTTCGTGTCTAAGTTCCTTATAGTAGTATATAAAGGACTAGATATCAAGTCTGCTGCCTCTATAGCCTACTACCTATAGATAGATAGCTAGATAGAATGTATAAACTAGGCTATAGAATAGTTTCTAAGGGTATACTATAACTACTATTAAGATAACTAGATGTCTCTCCTTTCCCTCGCCAAATTTACTTATAATAACTCTATCTCTACTAGTACTAGTATAATACTATTCTAGGCAAATTATAGGAGGTATCTATACTTTAGAGTTAATATAGAACTAGTAAAGAAGGTACTAATAGTAGAAGAACGGCTATAAGATATTATAGACGCCCTAGAGGACCTAAAATAGAACCTAAAGTCTGTATAGTAGTGATAATTAAAGAGCTTTAATTAGGGGAAAGTACTAATACTAGACTTTCCTATAGGTAGCCTTATATATGTGAATTAAGAGAATATTACTATATAATAACCATCTTAGAAATTAGAAGATAAGTTCCTAGGACTGTTTAAGGTAGTAAAGCTAATAGAATTATATACTTAAAGGCTGAACCTTCTACCCTTAATATATTATTACCTAGTATTTTATATCTATCTACTAGAACCTAGTAACTATATAAGAGTTATCCTAGAGGATAAAAGATATCCTATTATAGAAAGATAAAATATATAGGAGGTTAAGGAAATATAAAATAAGAAGCTATATATAAGTTCCTTAAGGAAGACCTAGAGAAACACTGTAAAGAAAAGGTATTAGCTAGTCTGCTAGAAGGACTAGAGTCCTAAGAACGATATATAGAGCTAATTAAGAACCTCTAAGGTGCTAAGGATATTATCTCTATATTTAAAAAGGTAGAAGGCTATATAGAAGAACTACTAAAGAAGAAGGGTAGATATTAATATTAAGGTAGAGGTTAACCTAAGATATAGACCTACTAAAAGGTTAGTGGAGGATCTATAAAAAGTAAGTACTAGGGTATAGAGTAGTTAGAGGATAGAGGTTCTATATAGGCTAAAAACCCTATAAAATAGTGCCTCTAGTAGAGTTTACTCTCTACTAGTAAGGGTTCTATAATATATTATACTAGAGGGCGCTATTTAGTAAGATTATTATTATATAGAGACAGCGCCAAGGGGATTTAATAATTATACCTTTACTACTATAGAGGAAGTAATATTAAGTTAAGACTATATAGTAGTAACAATGTAATTAAAGCTATAATTACCTAAACCGCATAAGATTTCTATTATTAATAAGAAATAAGCTACTTAGAAGAAGGTGGAATAGCCTTAAAAGGAACCTTTTAGAGTAAGGTTCTATAAGGGAGAGATAGTAAAGAGTATAGAATAAAGGATATTTAGTATATAGCTAGTATTAAGGAATATAGTACTAAGATTTATATATAAGATACTATAAGGAACAGGGTTCTAGGTATAGAACTATAAAATAGAAAGTAGTAATAATACTAATTACTAGGTGGGAAATTACTATAGAGTCTATATAACGCCGTAAAATTCCTCCCCTAATTCTAAAGATTAATACCTAGTAGATTCTTACTATAGTAGATACTAGATTATAGCACAAAGGCTGCTCTTAAAGATTAACGCCTAGTAGTAGAGCTACTACTCCTACTCTATAAATATTTCTTAAACTACTACTAGGATTACCTATTAATAATAGGGCTTAGGGGGTAGGAGGAGCAACTATTTAAGAACAGTAATCCTTGCCTCTATAGCCTAGATCTATACGTATAATACTATCCACTCTACCTTCTAGGAACTAATAGTATTAGAACTTCTAGCTATAGAGGGTCTAGGGTTAGTTATAGTCTACTAATAACACCTAGGAGGAGGAGTTAGCAATAGTAAGGACTTAGTACTCTTACTATACTTTCTCTTATAGCTAGACCTCTAGGGAGAAGGGTCGTCTAATAGTAGTAGAACTATAGTTCTATGCTATAATAACTAAGTCTCCTTCTTAGGAGTCGCTAGAGAAGGTATAGATTAGCTAGTCTAAGATTATTAAGGTAAGGACTTAGCTAGAATAGGCGAGGAATAAAGGAAGTCCTTACTAAAAAAGAGTATCTTACCTATAAAATACTATACTATAGATAAGCGGTATTCGTCTCTTAGGGATTAGTAATATACTTTATATCCTAGGTGATATAACGCTTATACCGCTACGAACTAGTATATTCTACACCCTTAAGAACTAAATAGTCTAATAAAGATAATATACTAGAGGCATACTAAGTAAGAGAGGCTAGGATAGAACTACTAATTATTAGAAAAGTATAAGCTATAAGATAATAGTAAAGGACTTACTAAAAACTAAGCCTAGGATTAGAACCACACTAAAGTAAAGATATTAGGCTAGGACTATCTTATATTAGTAAGGAATAGGTAAGATTAAACCTAAAGGACTTACTAAAGGCTAGACCTAGAGAGAGAGTTACGTTAAACAGGAATTACTCTAGGACTAACACTATAGATCTATACTTCTATAACTATTAAAGGTATAGAGGGAAGTACCGGCTACTCTGCCTTCTTTACTAGTATACTTAGAGGACTAGTCTCTAGTTATATAAGCTTAGGTATAGAGTCTATAGTAGGCATGAAAGAGAAACTATTAGCTATATTAGTAATACTAGGATATTAGAAGAGGAGGGAGATAGTAGCTATAAGATTATTAGTATAAAATACACGCTATAGTAACTAAAGATATATATAGGTATAATTAAGCTTAGATTTTATATTACTACTACTGTGGTTACTATTATTATTATAGTTATAGATAAAGTTGTTAATTTAAAGAAATATTAGACTATATAAGGAACTCTTTATATATATAAGGATCCTAAAATACGCTAAGCTAAAAAAGGACGATAATTGTCTATAAATAATTACTAGTAACTAATAACTATAAAGGAACTATACTACCTTCTAGAAACAATTATAGAGGACCTTTACCTATTATTTAATAGACTACTAATATAAAAATACGTCCTAGGGGAGGGGGAGGTACTATTATAGCTGTCTAAACCTCCTTAGGAGATTCTATAGATATTTAGGGGTAGTCTACTATGAGTTTAGTAGTAAGGACTTACTACTAGAACCCCTAGGACCTCTATTCCCTAATAGGACTAGTCTTAGTTATATAGGTAGGACCTTCTAGTAGTGAGGAACTTCCTTCCTTACTAACTACTTATTATATAAACTTAATTATCTATCTATTATAAGGTTAAGCATCTATAGTTCTCTATAGAACCCTTATAAATATAATACTTCTAATTATATCGCGCCGCTTCTCTATTATAGTATATATAAGTAGTAATAGTAGAGGTATAAAATAGTATAGGTGTAAGAGGTATCTATATAGGCTGGCTTTAAGATATATTATCGTGTTAAGTAGGTAAAGAAACGCTATATAGTATACTAGAGGTTATAAGAGGTAGATTATAGCTAGATAGAAGGAGGTAAAATAGTATAGTATACTAGAGGTTATAAGAGGTAGATTATAGCTAGGTAGAAGGAGGTACTAGTAATAAATAGTTAGTATAGAAGAAGTAAGGGTCTATAACCGAAATTTTAGTAAATATAGCCTTAAAGTAAGAGGGACTAGATATACAGTTTTAGTATAGTATACTATAGGTAGTAAGAGGTAGATTATAGCTAGATAGGAGGTAGTATCGATAATAAATAGTTAGAAGTAAGGGACTATAGTAGAAAGGTTAGCAAATATAGCCTTAATATAAGAGGTACTAGACGTACAGTTTTATCTAACTACTAAGGTTAATATAACCTACTAGATCTATAAACGACGGCTATAGATTATAGGCTAGTTAATAGTAAGGCGAGCTTTAAATAGTAGAGTAGCTATTAAGGTAATTAGAATATAGTATAGGATTAGTAAGGTAGAAGATATAAGGTTAAAGGATTTAGAGGAAATAAGATTTTACTCTTAGTATAGATAAGTATATAGTTAGAGGGTAGATAAGTTATTTATAGAGGCAGACTAGACGTTTAGTACTATAGGTTGCTACTAGCAAGTAAAGAATATCGTTCTAGTTAATTAGTAGATATATAATATTTAATTCTATAAACTAAGTAGTTATATATTAGAGATAATAGCTATATAGAGATATTTAAATGGGGGTAATGCTATTTATATATAGAGCTCGCCTAAGATATATATTATAGAACGTTTACATAGTAATAATATAAATATTAAGTCTAGTTAAGTGAGATTATTTATTTACGGCTTCTTATAATATAATATTAAGTATAGAGGTTGTAGATTCAGTAAAGTAGACTTTAAACTTATATTATTTCTTTACTATACTATAATATTCTAATATCTAGCGCTGGTTAGCTGCTAGCTAGTCTCGCTAGCTATAGATATAGCTAATAAACTTTTACTAGTTAATATACTATTATTAGCGTACTAACTATACTTTTACTATATAGTTTTTATTAATCTATAGCTAAGTATAAAAGGGTATACTACCAATAAGTAATTAGGAAACAGCCCTATATAGTTAGACTAACTAGTAAATAGAACGGTTAAGCTATTAAGAAACGACGCGGCCTTTATATATAACCTAAAGAATAACTACTACTATATATTGTATATACTAATATATCTTACTAGAGAAGTTATAATTAACCTATAAGCTAGTAGGCAAATCCTTATAATATAAAGTCGCAACTAATAATTACTACTATCTCTAATAAATAATACGATATAAACCTCTAATACTCTATAGTACCTATCCCCTTTACTAAGTTTCTACCTAAATACTAAGATAAAAAACTAGTTAAAAGACCTTATTAAATAGGGTTTAAGAGTTAATAATATAATATATAGTGAGATTTATAAGGCAATAGAGGAGAGAATATATAAAGAGAATATACTAGATTTAAAGCTTAATATAAGGAAGAATAAAGAGCGTTTAGAACTAGTACTTAAGGAGTCTCTAGATTAGTTCTAGGATATCTTTAAAGGGGTACCTAAGGCCTAGTAGAAGAGGTATATTAAGGAGGTTGCTTAGAAATATATAAGTAATAAGAGATAGTATATAGATAGCTATATTAAGGAGGGCTTAAGGGTTACTAGTAGCCTACCTATTTAGCTATTTAGGACTATAGTTATAAAGATATAACGGGTAGGTATAGATATATAGATAGTATACTGTATATAGGAGTTCTAAGGCACCTTATAGCTAGCTATAGAACTTACTATAGAGGATCTATAGTATACTAAGTTCTTATTATTTCTTATAGAAGATTTATAATACTATAAGACCCTTAACACTATCTTCTACTATAGTAGTAATAGTAAGGATATAGTAATAATAAGTAAGCCTACTTAGAGGGCCGCTTTAGAAGATATATATATATAAGGATTAGTTTACCTAACCTTTAATATTAATTAGGGCAAACTAATTAAATAAGCTACTATAGGTGCTACGAGAAAAGTAGATAAATAGCCTAAGGAAAAGACGAGTGACTCGACCCCCCCTAGCGCCCCCTTACTAGCTACTAGCTATACTTATAGGGAACAACGGTAATATATATAGCTAAAGGCTAGATATTTAGAAATAGCTAGATATAGTAGTAGTAACTAAAGAGGAATTAAATATAGTATAATAGAAGCTATAAATCTATAGTTAAAATAGATAAAGATGTAAGTAAACGGCTAGAAAATCTAGTCTCCTTTATAGTAGTTATAGCTATAGACTTAGATACTTTTATAGAGCTTATACTAGCGGATAAACGTTATTCTAGTAGATAAATAACGAGCGGCGTATTTAGTAACCGACTAATAGATGGAATTAGTAGGCAACTATTACTAGGAATATAATAATAGACATTGTTATTACCCTTAATAGTATCTATAAGATCGCGGGAAATATAGCACTAGTATTCCCTATTATAGGTATCTACTAGTAGTTATCTATTATTAGCTTAGCAACTAATTATTACTAATATTTCTAGCCTATTCTAGCTAGATTAATTTAGTACAAGTTAAGATTTTAGAACCTAATATATACTGCCTAAAGGTTAACTATCTTAGAGCTTTAATCTATAGTTAAGGTTAGAGTGGTAATAATATCTATAAATAAATTAATATAGCACTTATCTTTTACTTTAGAACTATAATACCTATCTCTAGTACTAATACTTATAAAAAAGAAAGCTAAGAGCGTCTTACTAAGGCTTTATAGCTAAAGAAGAACGGTAAGTGCCACCCTAAAATAATATTTATTCTATATATATATAATATTATCTAGTAATAAGAAAGGAATAGTATATAGAATAGCTAGTAGTAATAGTATATAAAAGGATAAACGCGGAAATAAGTTAGTAACTAACTAATTGTGTAGTTAGTTAAATATATTCCTAGCTAGTAATATAGGTATAGCGTTAGACTAACTAGAGTTTAGGGGTATTAATAAATATTAATACGTCACCTTATAACTAGAAGTAGCCCCCCTAGTTTTAATAGTTATAATATTCTTCCTCTTCTATACTAAAAAGTCGATTTTTATCTATAGATATAGGGCTAACTAGTTAGTCCTATAAGTCTATTATAAGCCTTATACCTATATCTACCTAACTTAAGTAGAAATATAAGGGGTGCGATAAGGGCTAAGTATCCTTAATGCCTACTATATTTAAAAAATAAAGGACTAAGTATAAGTATATTATTTTAGATAATAGTAATATAGAAGTAGAACCGAGCCTTATCTATAACTCGCAACTTAAATATACTATAGACCTATATATATAATATAGCTCGTTCTAGATCTAATATATATAGACCACTAAAGCCTAGGACCTCTTAGTAATAAATTCTATAAGCTAAATAGCTCCTTTATATCCTAAGGTAGTTCTTTATTAGGGCTATAGGGGTAAGTAATCTAATATAACTTCCTATATAAACTAATACTATTAGGGATAAGAACGAGGATAATAGTGTAACCGATAAAGAAAGTCCTATACTATTAAGGGCTAATAACTCTTTATAGTATAGAATAAAGAGGTGCTAGAAGATAGTATTAAGTACCGTATATAAGAAGGTGCTAGATATAGTAGTATTAATAGTTAAATCGGTTACTATAATAGGGAAATATATAGCTATAGACGTATACCTATTACCCTAGATAGAAATAGATAAAGACTATATAAACCGACTAGTAAATACTATATAGACTAATATATATAACTACTTAGATATAAAGGCTAGTATAGCTTCTATAAAGGTGAATAAGACACTAGAAGATTTCGAATTAAGATAGGTGACACTATAGTATAATATAAGTAAAACTATCTAGCTAATAGCTAGTAGGAAAGAGATACCATGTAGGTGGTTTATAATAGCTATATATATAAGGTTAGGACTATTATAAGGTATTATTTTAGTATTATAAGCAACGACAAACCCTTTATCTATATTAATATATTACTTAATAATGAGGTATATAAATATAAACCTTAGTAAGAGGTATATACAAATTAATAGGCTATATAATCTCTAATATCTATAGGTATCTAATAGACGATTTATAGAGGATATCTTAGTAAAATATATCGCCGATTTCTTCTTTACAACTAGTAAGGGAGTATTAGGCTATTACTTATATATAGTGCACTTCTTTAAGCCTATCTCTAGGTAGCTTATCTATTTTATATTAGCGCTAGTTTAATATACTATATAGGAAAGAAGAGTTATAGTATAGAACAGATCTAAAAGGGTTATATATATAAACGGCGCTAGGATAGAGGATATAATAGTGACGAGGCTAACGCACAATATTACTTATATATATAGACTTTTAGTATACTAGGATAGAAGGCTAGAATAATTAATTAGCTAATAGGAAGAAATTGCTATAGAGTATAATATAGATAGCTGTACTATAGTATTCTAATATTTTAGAAAAGACGGTTATAAAGAAGTTAATACTATCGATGAACCCTAATATACAATGCCTTAACAATCTCCTCTAACTAAGAAATAATTATTAGCCTAGTAGTAAGGAGGATTCTAGATATAGTTTATATCAATCTCTACTACTAGATATACCTAGTAGCTAGCTAAGGATAGAGATATATATAACCATGTATTATAGGTTTTAGCTAATATCTATAGATACTAAGCGGTAAGGTCGCTAGTAGAACTATTACTTAAACTATTACTCTAAGTATTAAGGTATATAATTAAGTGCTCTAGTAGAATAAAGCTAATAACTAGATTTATAGAAGACTACTATCTATATATATAATATTAGGCTAGCTATAAGAGGAAGTATAAGATAGTAAGACGCTATAGATAGGGTATATTAGCGACGCCTATTAGAGCGTATACTAATAACTAAAGGCTATAGAAGTTAAATTACTACTACTAGTTGTAGAGGATTATAGTAGTAGGGCTAGATAGAGGGTAGACCCTAGTAAAAAGAGTGTATATATAGCTATATCTATAGAGAGATAGTACTAATATATATAGGTGAAGAGCGGTAGTCTAACTAACCTACTAGTAAAAGCTAAAGGTAAGAAGGCATAACCTTGCTCTAATAAACCCTCTAAGTATACTATATATATTAAATATAAGGAAGAGTTAGTAGAGGTACCTTATATAACCTCCTTTAGGAAATTTAAATTAATAGTTAGTTAGATAGGTAAGGATAAGATCTAGTATAATAAGGTTAGTAACTATAATAAGGTAGTAATAAGTATAGAGGAGGATTATAAGCTATTTAAGGCTAATAGTAAGGAGAATATAGGGCAAGATATAGTAATATAGGTGGCGCGGCCTAATAACTTCGCTTCTCCTAGATAAAGCTCTCTTATAGAGCTATAATATAAGATCTATTATTTTAGCTAGGGGCTATATAGTAGGAATATAAAATAGAAGTTAAATAAACGTGGATAAAACTAATTTATAGTAATAAGAGTATAAAGTAGCGATATTAAACTTAGTAATATAGTGTTAAATAAACCCTATAATTACTTCTAATAGTAGATATATAGAGAATAATAAAGAGAGAAGAAGAGATAAGTTTATAGTAGACGTTAATAATAATAATACTATATATTATAATATATAGTAATAAAGTATAGAAAACGACTATAATAGATATATTATAAATAATAGATTAATAGTTTTAAGTGTATAGCTTTATAATAACGGTTTAATATATTAGAATATCAACGACAACCAATTTAATTTATTTAATAGTTTAGTAAACCGCGCAATTAATAGTTATTATTAGTTAAATAATATCGATATTATTAACGTCTAATAAGCTTAGTAAAAGCTTATAGCTTTTTATAAGCTTATAAGGTAGGATATAAGCTATAGGAGGTTTACGAGCTATATAAGCTTATAGACTATATATTAGCCTTAAAGCTTATTCTCTAAATTACCGATATAGTTATCTACTTCTAGTACCTTATAATATTTAATATAGCTATTACTATAGTTTAGGACCCCTAAATAGGTATCCTAGTATATATTCTTTTATATTATCTTCTTTAGGGAGATTAGGTTTATTAGGAAGCTAGGAATATATATAATATTATTAAGTCTAACTTTCTTTATTCTAAATAAATAGGTGATTATAATATAAATATAGCTCTATACTTCTATCTTAAATATTAATATACCTATAATTAGGATATCTTTATCTATAGCTTAATATATAATAACTAAGTATATCTTATCGTTATAAATATAAGTATTAGATCCTAAATCGAGCGTCTAGTAGTTCTATAACTAGTAACTAGGCTATATTATAAATAAAGTATAGTATAGTAGAGTAGGTAGGGAAGGAGAAGGAGGCTACTTTATTATTAATAATAACTATATTAGTATAAATAAGGCTATAAAGTTCACTAGGGCTAGCGCTATCTTATTCTTTTTCTCTATTAGAGCTAGTGTTATCTCCTTAGAAGACGCGGCGTTAGCCCTTTACTATAGATTATAAATAACTTCTTTAAAATATAGTAAAATCTTCTTATTATTAATAATCTTTTAGATAGCTAGGTTAGGCTTCTATCCTTATAGTCTAACCTACTTAATAAGGTAGGGATAGTCCTTAAATAAGTGTTTATCTCTATAAATATAGGTAGATAAGATATATCTTAGAGTAGAATCTATATCGTCTATTTAATCTTAGAATATTATAAACGTAGTATTAGAAGGTAGCTTTATTATTAATAAGCTAGCCTATATAGCGTGGCGATAATTCTAGTATCTTTCTATAAGATTATATAGCATTAGTAACGTCTTACTATCTATAATCTTATTACTAATTATAACTTTATATAACGATATAAAGCTTTAATCTATAGTCTTTAGCGCACTAAGGAAGTTATATAGTAACCTATTATTTAAAACATCTAGAAGACTAATTATAACAGCTTCCTTATATATAACCTCCTAATTATAGCTAATTATTAATATTCTAGAGCTTTAGTACTCTCTTTAATATCTAGTATTTCTGTATTAATTCTAGTTCTCTTATATAATCTATTAGAGTAAGTCTCTTATATAAAGCTATAAGCTTTTAGTAAGGTATACCTTTATCTTTAATAAAGGTAAGGTTTATAGTAGTAATAGAGGATAGGATAATATTTATAACGCGCTAAACTACTTTAGCCTATTTCTAGTAAACCTATATATATTTCTAGTAATTATTCTTCTATTATTCTAGATAATACTACTCTAGCTTATTAAGATCTATTTTAAAAATAGCACCTTATTTTATTATTACTAGTAATAAAAAGATAGGTTTAATTAGTAGGGTTGGTTTAATTAGAAGGCTAGGATTAATATATTACTAGATATCCTAATTCTCTATAATAAGCTTTATATAAGTAAGCTATTATTTCTAGTTAGACGCTATTTATAGTATAATAGTTGTCTTTATTAGTAGTAGTGATATAGTAGTCTCTAGTAACACTATAATACTTATAGGTAATAAATATAAATTAATATATTATTTATAATAAAGAGGTACTAGTTAATAATAGTAACCTCCTATATATACTAATAAGGCTATATAGAGATATAAAGATTATATTAGTATTAAGATAGGAAGCCTATTTAATAATACTAATTAATTATTATAAATAAGTCTCTTATAATTAGAGTAAATTTAATAGACTAATAGGTAGTCTAGGCTTATAACTATTAGCTAGTAAGGCTAGAATTATACTAATTAAGGAAGTGTCTATTAATTATCTAAACTAAGATCTATTATATATAAAGAATATATATAGGGTTATAAATAGAGCAGGGATGCTAAGCGATCACGTGCTATACCGGCCGACACAATGTCTTGGCGTCTGACATTGGTGCGACTTGAACGTCGAATACACAATGCTTTTGATGACAAGAGCACTTCCGAGAGTCTCGTTGCGAGCAATCTCGCTCGAATCATGATAAGATATCATTCTGCTCGAAGCAGGAATACTTGGTCCAGCGACAAAGGAGAAATACGCTAACCAACGGCTCTGACCTCCGACGAGCTTCCGATTCTCTTCTCCAAGATAACGAAGGTCGGTACTTATGGCAAGTCGGGTGTACGTCGGTCTGAACAAATGGCTACGTGATGCAACAAGTCTTTGTCAACGTCTCTGAATGAAAATACCATATGTTTTCTAGAGGAGGCAGCTACTTGACATGCGAGATGAGAAGTAAGCCGAAAGAATACAACGTCAACCGAAATGCAACCCCAACCAATTAACCACCGACATGCAACCATGAAAGCATCAAATGCAATTAATGAACCACCGAAATGCAATCAATGGACCATCCCTATACGATTACCACCGAAACATGATGACCACCGAGATGCAAGAATATAAACCACTTACGGTAACCACCGAAATGTAGTATTGTCAAATATTGCCGCCGATGCCGATGTTGAAGACTCAAGTTGCCACCTGGTATCATGCGTGCAGGTTGCCTTCCCTAAAGTTGAAAACGATCCTCCTCTTTCATCAAGTGGGGCACCAAAAATCTGTGCTGTGCTGTGGGCATGCGCTTTTGCTAGTTCTGAAGTGAATCCCATTTCTTCCTACACGTCGCGTTGCCAAAACGATACGAGCCGCCATGATCAACTATCCAGTCAGCCACTTCCTTCCATGGTATCTTGCCAGTGTTGGTATTCTTGCTGCCAATTCTGCTTCCGCGTCCCCCGCGAAGCGTGACTCGAGAGTAGATCCTCACAGCTTGTCTCAGCAAGGAAATCTGGATTCCATCATCAGCTATACGACCAGATAATACTAGCAAGCAGAAATCAATCATTTAAATCAGGAAGACCTACATCTCCAGCCTTCCATTCAGGCTTTCTCACTCTCTCATGTCTTGCCCTGGTCAAGACCCTGTACCTGCCCCTGAGTGTTGACTCTGCTTCAATGAATCGACCCTTCGCTCGAATCTCCTTGTATGACATGCCTTCGTGCTTGCAGCGGATCAAGAAATCATCCTTGGCTTTACGTATGTTCACTGCCCGTGACTCGTCCGGGACCTCGCGTCCTGCCGTTCGGCGTTGAGGGCACGCCTCGTGGTGTTGAATTTGGGACCGATCAGAAGCTGCCGAACATGGACGGTACTCCAACCGCTGTGGATGAATACAGGGTCCCGAAGGGCGGTGAACCATTGTCGACTGCAGTACTCCTGGTGAACTTTGTGAAGCCCGGTTGCTGCCTGCGCAGTGGTATTCCGAATGCCCTACCTGTGCTGGATGCAGGCCGCATGGATACTCTGGCAGACCATAAACTTCATTTCCTAGCTGCAACCCGTCACCGTGACATCCAGAAAAACCTGGAAGCCCATGGAAGGCTTGTTGTGGACGGTGCAACATGCCCTTACTGCGAAGAAGTACAGGTTCACCGCCGAGGGCCTGCGCGCGAATGCCTGCAAGCTCACCAAACTGACTATAGCTGCCTGGACGATTGCTGGCATCACACCATGGGATGCTGACGCCGCCCAATTCTGCTTCACTGGCCAGCAGTGGCAGGTGGAGCGGCAGTCCTCCGTGCTGAAAAGGCAAGTCCTCATTCTCAGAAGGTCCAACGCCGCTTGGTAATCCATTTGGTATGTAGTTCGGAATGAAGTTCTGGTACTGTCCAGTGCCTCCGGCGACGTCGAAATTGTTGCTGTTACTCAAAAAACGTCCTTGATTCAAGGACTGAGTGTGTGGAGAGTACACCATTGAAGGCGTGTAGGGACCAAATGATGCTTCAGGACTTCCGTTGGAAGATACATCAGTCAGTTCCGGAAGTGGGAAGGCATACCCTTCAGGGTTGGTGTTCGGATCAAGCGCGTCAACATGCCAAGTCGTCTTTTGATCCATCATTTGCGGGACATTGTAGCACCAAGCCGCAGTGTTGGCGTCTTGCGCGTCATGATCGACGAATCTGAACCCGGGATCCACCGGATTGAGAGCGTATTCCATTGCTAGAGAGCACCAAGTACCCTGCTATCGTACGCTGCCGCGGCGTCGTATACGTCAATGCTCTGTTGGTTTCGATGGAACAATCAAGGTATCAAGGTATCGTGGCCAACGATATGGGCGGGCCTTGATTTGAGAGAGATCGGCTGGCGGTGCGGTTATGAGATCCTCTGGTTCACCGCTACAGGTTGGAGCGGTGACAGGAGCAGCCCACTAGACTCTCACAGTTAAACTTCGTAAAATTCTTTCCGGCGAGTCGGATGAGTTTGATGCACCGAGGAATCAGGAAGTACGATTAGCCCGGGATGTAAGGCACACGAAAGATAATCAATCCTATTCTGGTGTTATTTTATATGAGCCAGGGCTGCGCGGCTGGAAAGCTACTCGGACGTTGCTCTTACCAGAACTTGTTCAAATTTGCCACGCCAACAAAATCAAGATACCTCCAATTATCCTCCTGGAAAAACTTGCTATCCACGAGCCGCCAGCAGCATCAACAAATGGTGTACAAAAAACAGCCGCCTAGTTTGCAGTATGAAAAGTGATTAGAGGTGTATAATGCCAACTGGGACTGTCCTCACACCCCAGTTTGGGGCTGAGACCTGGGGAACACGTAACCAAAAGAACTGGGAAGGTGAGCGCACGGACGTCATATTTGGTTGATAGTCTAGAATTGTATGCTTCCGCTATTCCCTCAACTAATGAACTGTACCAAGACCAGGCGTTTGGTTTTCATCCTCAAGTCTGCCGGGGAACTCGGGCTCCATTGATGTCCCTGTCTATCTCAACGTCCTCCTTTTCCAACTCGACCTGACCTACGGAGACCACAGCACGAACCCGTTGCCCCTGGGGCGTTTGGTGGAGTACTGTAGCCTCAGCTATGTGAGAGCACCCATCCATGACGGCCGCATCCGTTGCGAGATTACAAAACCAAAAATTTACATGCCCGATCACCTTCCTCGGATGCAATAGTTGGGCATATATTTGCACAAAACATTACTTCTCGGCGCAGCACAAGAGTGACCTGGACTCCAAGTCCACATGCTAAACGCTATACAAGAGCAAAGTCAAGCTACCTCACAGAAACTGAGCGCGCTATCGGGCCCCTGCAGAAATCCCACACCTAGCGATGCACATCAAAGCAACTCGGTTGTGATTAGCCGTAGCCACCTTCGCTCATCGCTCAGTCGCGCAGTAGTGCCTGCGAGCAGCAATCCGGTTTTCAACCAGGATTTACTGGTTAAACTCTGGGCAATATTTACCGAAGTGACACTGCATGCGTGTCGATGTGGCATGCCGTTATGCTTATTACTCCGTCCGCCGTCATCGCTCTCGCACACTCCGTTCAAACGGCCCCAGGTCGCTCCATTGGCAGTTACCAATGGCAGAGCGGGAGCTCGCCTTACTCCTATCATATCGAAGAATTTTCCAAGCTCGAGGTTTGGGGTTAATGCTGTCCCCCGTTCGCCCACCATATCATTCTTTGACAGCACAACGGAGATAGCCGCTATCCCAGTGGTAATGACTTGCCAACCGGGAAGCTGCGTACCTTCAGTGCCCTCCACCCCACCTGTTCCCCTCACCCGCACCTAGCCTCCCTCACTCAAAAAAGATTCACATGTGGCACACTCCAGTTACGGCTATGCTAGACTGTTTTTCACGCTCCTGGTGCTTGAACAGGTCGGCAAGTGCGCAAAGGAGAGGCAGTGGAATACCTACGCGAATTAGCTAACAGACATCAAACGGAATCAGGGACAATGAGCGCACGTGCGGTGTCTTGACCTGGTGTCTTCCGGTACTTGCCCTGGCGAAAGATCTGCGAATCACAGGCCCCGCCAACCAGATCACTCTGTCAATACACCATACACCATACTTCGCGCACTGACGCCCCCAGACGGCAACGGCGTCGGGGAGCTCATTCCCCCAGAATCCCAGCTTCTGAGGTCCGCCAACAATTGCAGGAGAGGGCCGCTCTTGCCTCTGACAGTCACGTCCACCCGCTATGAGATTGGTAGCTCTTATCATTGGGCGGAAACGTCGCTACGAATGTCCCGGAGAATATTTTCCTGTAACAAGCTTTGCCTGGGCAATTTAGCTCCCACTCCCAGGTTCCTCCAAACGCGAGACACTGGGCTTGCCGTCCTCTCGTCCTTTCGCGGCCAATGGGTGCTGGGCCGACATAGAGTACGTCGAGTTCTCCTCTCTTCGGATGATTCCTTCGCGGAGTTCCCGGTGGACGGTTATCGCTGCGTCACAGAACCTGGATGTGAGCATAACGAGGACGATCATGAGCAAGGAACTCCCCATTACAATTTCCCTGCGGCTGTCTGTTTACTTCAGCACGGTCATGGCTTGATCAGCCCGTTTCTTGGCCATCAGAAAGGCGTGGCTACAGGTCCCCAGTTGGACCATCGTTCATCAATATGGTCCGACCCATCATGAACCGTTTCCAACAATAGATAGGTGCTCCTCTGCCATCTGAGAAGAGATAAAAAACGCAAGCAGGAGGGTGGGATGTGTTCACGTGCAGTATGACGATCTGAGAAATCTAGATGGTCTTCCTTGACGGAGAGTGCGACTCTGAAAAAGACGGCCGAATTTGACGATCCCAATGACAATGGAAGCCATGTTGCGAATCTGATTGACCATGGTGGCGATTTATTAGTCTTCCGCACCATCTTACAGAGGTGAAGTATCATCGCAGGCTGTGCGCCACCGTCCCTTCTCCTGGTCACGTAATTGGAATGTCTGCGGAGATGTGTGGCAATACAATCAACGACAGACGACAGCATCCCGACATTCTCAACTTGCCGTTCTCTCAAGAGAGCTGTAGTTCGGACTTGCAAGTCTTGAAGTATATTGCGCAGATCGAGATTGAAATAAGCGATGTCGATTGCAAGGCTGCAAGCCTGCAACTTTTCATGATCCTCTTGCAAAACAATCCTAGCCAGGACACGTATGACGGTGGCTTGGGTGATCTTTCAATACAACTGGCATAATCTAGATCCTTGCCGAACTATTATTACTACCACTATTTGCTGAATGCAGTATTCAAGAATTCCTTGGCGTGATCCATTACCAGTCATTTTAACACGACATTTAGAGCATTAATTACTTCGAGATATCGAGCAAGTAATATGAAGTAGGACATTGGTCAATTTGGCCTGTCCGTTGTGCCGAGGCTTGCGGGGTACCCTGGACGATTTTGATAACGAACATGGCTCGGCCAAGCCAATTATTCTCCGTGATGGACGTATCAACCAGATGAGGAGCGGCAAGCAGCTAGGTACCCTTGTTATTGCCTGTGGTTATGGGCGCGTCAAGGTGTAAAAGTCGCGTGGGACCTTTCAGGCCGACAATTTTTCATTTCCTCAAATTGCTTGCGCTTCTTGACCTCTTTGTCGCGCAAGTATGAGAAGAGCTCTTTTATGTTGATTCACCTGTGAAGAAAACTTGCGCCTCATATCAAATGGAGAACTCCTTTTCTTTGTTTGCAACAGAAAAGCCTGCCACCTGATTGAAGGGTACACTTTAAACAGCTTGCAGATGACGCAAAAAGGAAGAGCTTATCCCTAGAAACATCCTCCGCCAACCGCTCCGAATAACTCCAATCGATCATGAAGAACCTCCCAATTCTAGCAATTGGCACCCTTGCCGCTCTAACTTCCGCAACTTCGATGATCCTACTCCTAGTGTTCTCTGTAACACTTCTGATGGCGAACTCGTCCGTCGGAGGACTGTGTCTGGTGGCCGCAGTGGCGGCTATTGCGGCAATTGGATGTTTAACGGTGCTGCTTGTACTATACTCCTCGGGGCAGGGCGACGCTGGGGTGTTTTGGAGCCACAAAAGAAAAGAGTTGGTCTTGGCTGGCATTTGCTCGGCGATCGTGGCAGCTATACTAGGCATTACTTCCCTTGGATGGCTCGTAAGCCATTCGCACTTCCTACGGAGGACCGTCCTTAGCTGGAGAGCAGAGGGCCTTTATATCGCGGAGTTCATACTGTGGGCATTCTCGGTCATCTCGCAGGCCGCCTTTTATGGCATGATATTGCAAAAAGGTCGCCAGAGATTACCACCAAAATCGGGGCTATCGTCAAAACATTCCGAGTCAGCGACCAGAAAGTCCCCACCGCTCGGGGATCTCCAGAGTGTACACCAAATGGATGAACAAAAGTTCACTTTACCAGCGCTCAGCTTCTTTAGCTCTTCCTCGGACACTCTCAACTCTTCGCGAGTGTCCATCCAGCAAGGTGTTCGGCAGGCGTCCTCTCGCACCAAGTTGATAAGTCGTAGTTCTCCGTCGTGTCAAGAGTCGCGAACAGTTAGGTCCTACACAGCGTCTATCGACAGGGGTTCGCAGGCTGATGGCTTCGATGGGTGGGATACAAGCAGCGTTGATGCAGAATCGCGGGATACTATACTACGGTCTGCACCTCCACCTGGCCTAGAAACGATCCCGGGCAGCAGGCCTCCTTCTCCGGGGCATCCCTTGGACGGCCCTTTTCCCCTACAGGATCAGCCAAAGAGGGGCCGCCCTCCTCCTGTTGTGATCTCAAGACCTCCATCGAGAACATCACGGCCCCCATCTAGCTCCTCCAGGACCCGTTCGCGCTCGCGGCCTGGCAGCCGTATAGGAGACGAATGGCATATTCATCCTCTTTTCCGAACGGATAGTCCTGAGCCGCCTCCGACACCGACGCCAGGAACCATCATAATGGCGTCTCCCTTTAGCGGTCAACACATTTCCGGGGCTCTTTCATCATTCGGTTCCACCCGTTCAACCAGCGTGCCCTCAAGCCCAAGTCCATTGGCGCATTCCAAAAGCTTCGATGCTGGCGCATGGTCGGGAGCTTCAACACCAGCACGTTACGCGAAAACTCCTCCTATTCCCGACCGCGTGCCGTCTATAGGGCCTGAAAGCAACCGGTCAGACCGAAGACGACGAGCTGAGAGCCTCCAGTGAGGCTAGGAAAATGGGCGACGCGACCATGAATGGACATGAGAAGCGGCCTTCTGGGGCCCTTGTGATGCATAATATGAAACAGTCCGTGTTGCGGTAGTGGAGCAAGCCTCCGCATACCAGAACACGACGTTAACTGCTTCCACTGAGTCATGCTTGTAACCTCTGCGTTTTGAGAAGCATCAGCACTCTGATACATCCAATTCGCCGCCGGAAGAACGCCATGCTGCTGGCCAGCTATACCATCCGAATGATGAGCCGAACCTATTTTGCGTCATGCGAACGAACTATGTATTGTAACGAACAACGATGGCCTTGAAGGCCACCAGCAGCTTTAATCAGTTATGGATCAGGTCTGCGGCAGCTGCGGGCCTTCATATTGATCTTGAGATACCTAGTGTTTCTTACAAATGCTCGGAGGGTTTGAATATTACCGTGGGAGCAGGGGTGGTTCCTGTGCTGTCTTTTGGTATCCCACATATCTCAGATCCGCCTATGTAGGAGTTGCATGCGAATTCGTGATCTACTTCTTGCTCGGGATCTAGGATTAGGCAGAAGGGCAATGTTGGGTACTTTGAATGCATGAGAGGCGTACTCTATTTCGCCGGTCACTCGATAGACATCAATACCGCGTTTGACCTATGTGAGATTGAGCGGTTGAATACGAGTCTGAGGTATGTAACCCGTTAAAGAGTGAAGATATTGGAGCTAAACAATACGAGTTATTCCATCTTGGAGCTTTGATGGCATAGCAGAAATCTACTGTGACAATTGGCGTTCCTGCATTCTTTTGAGGACGCGAGGTAACCACATGTTATAGAAATACTTGAGCATACCATGTTTGTAGCTCAATTATGTATTTGATGTCTGCGTAGTTAGGTGTCGAAAGTACCGATGTTTGGTTGCGCCACCCACTATGCTTTACGCTTTCGAACTAGTGCCGGACTAGCTTCTGAATGCGCGGGTGCTCGAATTGTATTCTCCTTCGTCATTCTGGCAGTGACACAACCCATTTCTCTTCGTTTGTATTGTACTTTATACTGCTGCTGATAGAGCCGATCGAGATTCATTGCGCCCCTGAAGATCATATGAATAACACACATTGATCGCCACATACCCGTCCTACAGCCCAAAGAGCATCGCTTCGGAAATGGCTGTCCAAACCACACCAGCGAAATATAGTAATACTCGTTGAAATGATTGCTCCCAAACCGGAAACTGTACGTTGTATAGTTTCATCTTCTTACCTGTCGCTATACTCGTTAAATCCATCAAGAAAGGCCCCAAATAGTGGTGTGCGTTTGCGTAAACAATCACCTGCAACCATTTTGCCTAGATCTGTAGGATTCTAGCCCTTCAGTTACGATTAAACAGAAAATATGTCAAAGAAATATAACGACATCTCATTCTAGTACAATCGATCGTTTGGGAACGTCACAAAACGATAACTCAAATCGGGGCTGCTTGACTGACTCGTCTACCTTGCGCAGACACAAAGGACTTCGCAAATCTGCCGAAAGACCAAGAAAACTGCAAGAACTTGACCATTTGAGTGGCCGCACAAAACCACGAAGAAACCTATCAATTGCCGATACGGACCGCTAATCAGTCTTGATCTGCTTACTCGAATGCTAACGACAATCCACAAATGGTAACCACCGAGAGTGCTCGAAACCGACCATTGACGCATCGTCTACAGGATCAAGCTAAAATCTTCTGTCAGCTTTACCAGATGAGACACTCATTGAAGCGGACCAAAGATTGTAGCACAACCGTAAAAGATGGTCGCAATGAGATTCGGAGTAGGCGCTGTCCTTTCTCCTGTTTACCACCCCTCTGATTCTCGAGTGCGCTGACTCGAGTAACACTAGCCACACTTCGAACGGGAGCTAGCAAGCGGACCGCAACATCCCGGGTGCCACATCTGCAGCCCACCGAGCCACGGCGCATAAACACCAGAGCAGCCAGTTCTCCAAAAGCTGGCTCCATCACAGCGAATAATAGCCGCCGAACCTCCTTGACACAAAGCGTATCCCTGCACGATGGAGAGCTAGACAATGATGGCGGCCCTCCCGTAAAAAGGGTGAGGCTGTCAAATGACTCGATCAATGGCGAAGAAACGCACTCATCCAACCGCCGACTCGGTCAAAAAGGATCGTCAACGGCAGCGGGCTCACAATCCCCACAGATTGGACGAGAGCAGAGTAGAACACTTGAAACGGCCCGCCAGTTCTCAGCTGTAAGTCACACCATAACAGAGAGCTCTAGTGAGCGTGACGACGATGCCATCAAAGATATCAACCAAGCATTGGATGCACTCGAGTCAACAGAGTAAGTGAATAGGTCTCTCCTGATTCCATAACACCACGCTACTGAGCAGCCTTTGGTGCTTGATCAAGAAAAAATCATGCGGAACTCTACAGCGGTTTTGTAGGCTGCACATTAAGACCTACCAACGCGAAGTCTCTGTCGTCGCTCCTACACATGGTTTCGACACGTATTCCATCGTCTGCCTGCTCTAACCGAGTAAACAGTTATCCCGTCCCGTCTTCTCGTTCTACGCAGTGTAACACGCCGACCATACCTGCTGCAACGCTTTCAGGATCACGTGCGCACACTCCTGCGGCAGACATTGTTTCGAACAACTCCGCTCCGTTAACCCCCGTGCGCGCAAGCTTTGAAGACACACAAGATTCCGAGAAGCAGGAAACGACGAAATTGGTCAGGCGGCTGCCGGGGCGCAGAAGGGCACCCAATCCTAATGTGCGAATCGAAGCAGACCTTCGCCGCCAGCTTCAGTTAAGAATTACATATCGTTCCGTTGCCAAATCCTTGAAGCCAATCCTGGCCGAGCTCGCACGGCGCAGTATCGAAGACATTGACTGTGATCCAGAAGCTCATGAGCGAACTGAACAGTTTGAAGCAGTCGAGAACGAACTCGCATCGCGTCTACATCAGAGATTGACTCTTCTTGAATCAAGACGACAGGTCCGAGTCTCTAATTTGGAGCAAAAGTACGAGTGTGAGAAAGCCATGATTAATCAGCAATATGAAGTAGGTTGAACCTACCTCTCTGCTAGTCCCCACCATCCATGACACTGAGAAGACTTTTGCTGTTGCTCGTGGTTGCCGGAATTTGCCCTGTTGTTCCTACAGCTACTCTACAATTGGTGGTTATGAATGTTCAAGAAGCGGGAAAATCTCGGTGAGGCTTGCGCTAGGCTTTTGAACAATTAGCGCCCTAGAAACAAAATATCCTCTCGAAAGTACAAATCGAGCACTTTGCTGCACGGTCCAATGGCGTCCTTTACCTGGAAAGCGTACTAACTATACGTGTAGAGCAAATTCAAGGACATACAAGAACAGTTTGCCTCGAATTGCAAAAGGGATATACTCCAGTTACTGAGAGATTGTCAAAGAGAAGAAGACGGCCATGTTACGGACGACGAGGTGGGTCCAGTTAATAATGTTATAGTATTGCTTAAGGTTAATCCAGAGGCAGGATATTTCCATTCCACGGCCGCATGCGGCAACCAAATGGCACAAGGGCGATAGAGACCCAGGCTACTGGTTAGTTGCGGGAGGGCCGATCGCCGACGCGTTCGACTCACGTAGCCGCCGTTTCATTGCGGCTGAACATCGATGGCAAGAAATGATGACTCGCTTGGAGCTTGAACAAATGCAAAAGAAGCATCTACAGGCAGCCCCTGCGCACAACAACAAGCGTCCTTTTGTAACGTTTGACAAAGAGCGACGCAGGGCCGGCGTAGAGGCCCTCAATATCTTTATATTAGGGCAAGCGTTGGACCATGTCGAAGCTGAAGCCGCTAAGACTATGAGAAAGGCTAAAGATGAAGCTGAAAGGAGCAAGAAAGAACTCGAATCGACCCAAGACACTACAGGCCTACGGGTGCTTGCAGAGGTTTCGGAAGCAGTAGGACGAGGCTTACGGCTTCAACGCCAGCTCAAAGACTGGGCAAAATGGAGTTTCCTACCTGATCTGCCAGGGACCACTTCAAGTCCAGTATCTAAGAACAAGCATGTTTCAATAACTCAGAACAGACAAGGTCCAGTGCGATCGCGGAATAACAGGCATACTGATTCTGTTAAGAGCCATCGCAAGGATACACGCCCGGGAAGTTACGTTGTTTCTGATCCTTTCAGAGCTGCTAAGCCCGAAGTGGAGCACCCTCATGAAGTTAAGAATGTGGCTAGGGAGGTTACACAGTTTCAAACGGCTCGTCAACCGCAGTCGATATCAGGAACTTCTTCGTCTGGTGCAAGTACCGGACCCGACCATTTGTCCCGTGCGGATGGACGTTTCTTGCCTCTCTTGGCAGCAAAGCCTTCGGTGTCGGTAACGGAGGCTGCGAACAAGAAGAAGCCAGCGCAGCAAAATGCAGAGCTGAACAAGAAGAGCTATGGAGGATTGGCCGCAGTCTTAGGCAACATGTCGCCATCGAACAGTGTAGTTGCTGGGAAAATTAAGGAACAGAAAATTTCTTCTGGATCACACCTCCCAAAGAATGAACACAACGTTAAGATAGCCCCCAAAGCAGCAGGCGCAGAGACAATACTGGGCAGCGCGACACCAGGTGTTGAGATGATATCTCAGCAAGTGAGTGAAAGTACAACACCTCCAGGCTTACCGAAGTACATGACCACAGTTGTGGATGGTAGTAGACCGCCAATATTAAAAGGAGTTATTGATGGCGAGCGGCGACCTTTCCGGTCATTAGGGACGTCTCGTGCTACTGCGGCCCAGCAAGCGCGCCCTCCCTCGGCGCAAACCGTTCGCAACCAAGTGGAGGCGCAGCTTAACAGAAGAGACAGTGGCCAAGGCGCGTGGCCGGCCTTGGATCAAAGGAGCCAGCTCAATCCGACTCCCCAAGGCAACCCGCGCTATTACTCCATGCTTGACCAGGTACCAATACACGCACTCGGTTCTCGACCAAATCTTGATCGTGGATATAACTTTGCACAACCTCTACCAAATGGACCGTCAATGTACCATCGGCAGGAAGCCCCAAGTCAGTCGCAACTGTCTGGTCCAGATCACCACGCACAGCACGGAGGTGGCTTGTACGCGCCCTCTTACAGCTATCCTAGGCATCCAGCACCTGGATACAACTTCGCGCCTCCGTCAGTACTAGCTCCTCGTCCACCACCGGACCAAACGTATGCGCACTATCGCCATGGGTACCACGCGGCTCATCAATCAGCTTTACCGCCACCTCCTCCACCTCCGTCGTACCACAGCTACCATGGGCACCAAGAACAGCCTGCGTCCCGGCACTACTCTGTGCCAATGCTTCACGCGGCTCACGCACACGGTCCTCCGATACTTCCGGCGACCATGGACCCTAGGAGGACGAGAAGTCCAAGGCCGCCATATGAGCCACAGTACCATCACCACCATCATGCTCACTCCTATCCGCAGCCTGCGGCAGCCCCTCCGCCGCCACCCTACGTCAGTGCTCTCCACAAAAACGACCAGAAGAGGCGCAATCGAAGTCAGTCGGATCTGTCATACGTCCCGAATTTTCATTATCACGGTAATCGACAGGTATAACTCATTGAATAGGGTTATCTCTAAAGAATCAGGCATATTTCAAACCAGCCCATTGTATTGAAACATGGTCTATGATAGAAGGCTCTGGGTTCACCGTCTGAGAAGTTCAAACTCACTAAAATGCAACCGACTAGATCTTGACGCTCCACGGATGGTCCTCATCTCCGTATTGTATCCCCTCTATCCAATCCTTCATCCTTTGGGCGACCTCGCCCGCTTCTTTGTCCTCCGGTAACCCGCACTCCACCAACCTTCCCTTCCAAGATATTCTCCGCACCGGGCTCACCACAGCCGCTGTCCCCGCACCAAACACCTCCATCATGCGCCCTTCATCCGCGGCGTCAGCGAGCTCCTTCATCGTAAACTTCCTCTCAGATACGGTCCACCCTTCCGGTTGCAACCTTTCCCTAGCGAGCGCCAGCATGGAATCCCTCGTCACACCCTCCAATATTGTCCCATCCAGCGGCGCCGTCATCAGCTCCGGCTTTCCCGTTTTCTTATCTTTTATAGCCGCAAACAGGTTCATCGTCCCAACCTCCGTGACATACTCCTCGTCCCCGAACAACCACAGATTCTGATGGAAGCCCCGACTCGCGGCCTGCATCTGCGGCACTATGCAAGGGGCGTAGTTGGCGCCGAGTTTTTTGTCGCCGACGCCGCCGGGCCAGGCGCGCACGGCGTAGTCGGTGGCTTCGAGCGAGACGGCTTTGAAGCCGGTGGGGTAGTACGGCCCGACGGGGGAGGTGATGACGAAGAGGAGGGCGGAGCCGGGAGGACCGACGCCGAGGGTGCGTTGGGTGCCTATCATTGTGGGGCGGATGTAGAGGGAGTACCCGCGGGCTCTGGTGGTGAAGGACCAAGGATCAGCGCGCTGTCACTGGGAGTGAGGAGGGATTTGGGCTGGGACTCACGAGGGAATGAAGCGCTCGTCCAGTTTGCACAGCCTGGCAATCAATTGAATGAGTGATTTGCCGTCGAACGTGGGTAAAGCGATGCGCGCAGAGGATTTGTTCAGCCGCGCCATGTTTCTGTCGGGTCGAAACAGCCGTATCTGGCCCGTTTTATCTTTGTATGCCTTCATGCCCTCGAAGGCGCAGAATGCGTAGTGCAGGACGGAGCTCGCCGGGTCGAGACTTAGGTTCTGGTAAGGAGTGATCCGGGGTGGTAGCCAGCCCTCTGAAGCGGTCCATTCTATGGAGAGCATATGATCTGGTGCCCAGATTTGTTAGCAGCGTGGATATTTAGATGCTGGGTCAGCCACACCTGTAAATGTCCGCCCAAATATGAGTTCTTGTGGTGGTAATGGCTCCTTTGGTGTCGTCGTCTTCGTGATAGATAGTTTTGAGGAGTCAATGCCTGGTAGTTGCTTCAGAGCAGCCTCGTCCGTTTTGACACTGTACAGTCTTCGGCGCTGCTGGGTTGAGATGTATGTGAGGGGCGGTAGTCTTCGACATTGTGACGTTGCAAACGCATTGTACAACCTGGAGACACTTCGACGAGACATCGTGAGAGGGGAACGGGTGATGGTTTGCTCAAAAGAGCGAAGTGAGAGCAATTGAAGATGCAATGCAATTTGCAGTAATGGACAGTCAAAATGCTCCGCAAATCGGTGACATCGCGCCGTTACAGTCATAGGGCGTCGAGAGCCAAGCCTTGAATAACCGTCTAAAGCCGCAGCCACATCTGGACATGGCATCGTCCCAAACGGCGATATCGGGAATATGCTAAGCCGATTTGGCTCCAGTCTATTTCTGGCCTTCACAATAAGTTACAGGCACCTTTGCGGCAACGTTCAATATCCCCAGCAGCTTCAACATTCCCAACGGCTGTGATTCAGGAGATAAAAGTTGTATATAGATTAAGAGCAGGAGAGTTCCTGCCGAGCATCCCAATGCTGCCACCATGTTCTCCTCCGCCTTCAAGTCCTTGAGCTCGAACATCTCCTCGAACTATTCCATTGCGCCTTCTCCGACTTCTACCTCCGGTCCCTGGAAGATATTCGATGCAAAGAAGAAATCAACAGGAAAAGCCGTGTCGGTATTCGTGTTCGAGCGAAAAGCCATCGAACCGCACGCTGGTGGCCTGGGTGGAAGAACAGGTGCTGCATCACTGAAACGGGCACAGGATGAGGTTGTGGACAGGTTAAGAAGAGAGGCCAATTCACTCGCACGACTACGCCATCCTAGCATACTTGAGCTAGCCGAGCCTGTGGAGGAGACCCGTAATGGAGGCCTTATCTTTGCGACTGAACCCGTTACTGCGTCGTTGGCTGGATTGCTTCTCGATAAAGATGAGCAAGAGAAAGCAGGAGGCGTTGGGGGAAGGAGTAGTCGCTATGTGATCGACGATGGAGAAGGAGGAAAGCGAAGACGAGAAGTGGAGATCGATGAGTTGGAGATACAAAAGGGGTTGCTGCAGATTGGCAAAGGGCTGGAGTTCCTGCACGAGAGCGCTCATCTTGTGCACGGTAACCTCACTCCGGACGCAATATTCGTTAATGCCAAAGTAGGTGAGAGCACCTGTTCACGCTATCTTGGTGTATCTAATCTTGTATGTAGTCTGACTGGAAACTATCCGGCTTGGGCTTCTCCGGTTCTGAACCTGGTGCTAGCACACCAACCACTGTTCCGCCGATCTCCTTGTCCGAAGTTCTAAACTATGACCCGCGGCTGCCAAGAACTGTGCAGCTTAACCTCGACTATGCCTCGCCCGACTTCGTCCTGGATAACAACGTAACCACCTACGCGGATATGTTCTCACTCGGTCTTATAATCGTCGCCCTCTACAACTCACCACATAGGAGCCCCTTGGAAACAAACGGCAGTCCGTCGACCTACAAACGCCTCTTTGCTTCGTCCTCTTCCATTCCAACACCAAGCAACAACTTTCTATCCTCAAGACCTCTCCCGAAAGACTTGGTGTCAGAAGTATTGCCGAAGCTCATCACGAGAAGACCAGCACAGCGCCTCAATGCCCGAGATTTCCAGCAAGCGAAGTACTTCGATAACATCCTAGTCTCAACGATCCGGTTTCTAGAGGCCTTACCAGCAAAGACACCTAACGAAAAGGCTGCGTTCATGCGTGGCCTCCCCAGGATATTGACACAATTTCCGAAATCTGTACTGGAGAAAAAGGTCCTACCGTCATTGCTGGAGGAAACGAAAGACCGCGAACTGCTGGCAATAGTTCTGCAAAATGTGTTGAAGGTGGTTCAGATATCGCCGTCTAGCAAGCGCATCTTTTCGGAGAAGGTGATCCCGCGGTTGAAGGAGGTGTTCCTGAGTTCAGGAGCAGCCAAAGGGCCCGGCCCGGACAAGGATACGTCTAAAGAAGCTGGGATGATGGTGCTTTTGGAGAACATGACGGTTATTACCGAGTGCTCCTCGGGCAAGGAGTTCAAGGATGGTAAGTGGCCGACTTACTCACCCCAGCCTTTGGTTTCATAGCCCTCAGCCGTGGTCTTTCTCAGGTCTGACGTATGTTAACCTCACATAGATATTCTACCCATCATCCTGCTGGCGCTCGAATCACCAACACATACAGTAGTGGATGCATGTCTCCGTGCACTTCCAGTAATGCTGCCGGTGCTCGACTTCTCCACTGTGAAGCATGACCTATTTCCTGTAGTTGCTACAGTCTTTGGTAAAACAAGTAGCCTTGCTATCAAAGTGAGAGGCTTGGAGGCGTTTAAGGTTCTGTGTGGGAGCAGTGCAGAGAACGAGCCTTTCGCTGGGGATGGGTTAGACGGGCTCCCTTCCACCAATCAGGCAAAGCCAAAAAGTGCCGTCCTTGACAAATTTACAATCCAAGAGAAGGTGGTGCCCTTACTGAAGGGCATCAAGACTAAGGAACCAGCTGTTATGGTAAGTACATCGTTCGTTCCTATTTTCAAAGCTCCATTGCCACCCTTTAGTTGTTCTTACTCATTTACTGATACTATTCAGATGGCAGCGTTAGACGTCTTCAAGCAAGTCGGCAGAATAGCGGACACAGACTTCCTGGCCATGGAGGTCCTGCCACTGCTGTGGAACTTCGCTCTCGGGCCTCTCCTCAACCTCGAGCAGTTTACGGCTTTCATGTCACTGATCAAAACTTTGTCTTCGAAAATCGAACAGGAACACAAACGGAAACTCCAAGAGTTGTCGGCTAGCAACGCGGAGGCTGGGTTACGACCCGCCATCACCACCACGGCATCTCTGAGCGCAGTTGGTGTTGTCAATGGTGTAGATGCCTCCGCCAAAGAGGTGGAATTGGACTTTGAGAGCCTCGTTCTAGGACGCAAGAACGATGCCTCAGAAAACAATTTCCTGAGTGCTGGCTGGGATGCATCGCCGGTGTCGAGTTCTTCCAATGTTCGCGCACGCTCCCCGAATGGTAAGCTGCCTGTTCCAGTCTACCTATCCTCGCTGCAGCCTCCTGGTATTTCATGCGTAACAACATCTCCCGTCATAACCCAATTGTAAAGTCTCTATGTCATGGACGATGCTGATCTACTTACAGGGATTCCAACGGCAGCAGAAGCTCCCATGTTCTCATGGTCCACTCCCGCAGCCATGCCACCAGCGCGGCCGCCAGATTTTCGAGCAATAACCCCAGATACCAATCTAAACTCCTTTGCACCGCTTACACCGTCGAGTGGCACGGCTCAACCCACATCATTTGCTCAACCCTTGCATCCTGGCACAACTCACCCCCCATCATTTTCCCAACCCTTGCAACCCAGCCGCCCCGGCGCCTTTCCGAATACAACACCGCCATATCAGAGTCCTACAACCAACGGCCCTGCAGTACCGTCGATCAACTGGGCATCCACCAACGTTGCAGCAAACAGCTGGATTGCGCCAACCGCTGGTGCTGGCAATGCTGGTGCAGGAAATTCTCGTCCAGGAGTTGGCTTCGGTCAGAGGATACAGCCAAACCCAATGACCGTGAAGCAGCAGCCGCAGCCAAGTGCGACAAGTAATGCTTATTCGACCTTCTCGATACCGCCACCACCCCCAATGGGAATTGTGACAGCGCAGGCTCGCTCTGGTGGGAAGCCGGTACCGCCGCCTGTCGTGCCTAAAAAGATAAGTGCTACATCTAAGCAGAAGCAAGGCTTGGACGGCTATGACAGCCTGCTTTGATGGCTATCGTGGTGAATAGAATGGTGATATTGTGACATGTCACGGACTGTGTGCTTCAAGTAGAATGCGTCAGGTCACCTGTACATAATAAGACGACGCACGCACAAACTTGTCAAGAGTAGAGTTTCAGCGTCAGCACCGAACCATTGGCATTTACCCTCCGCCCCAGAGCCCGGCGTTGGGTTCAGATCATCTTACGCCGTGTCATATTGGTACGCGATCGGCAACGATCTTACAGCCAAGCGGACTTACACTCTCAAACCAACGCTACGCTCGTGTTTAATCGTACATGTTCGACAAAAATCTTACAGCCAAGCGGATCTTCCGCACTTGGATCAATCCTGGCGAGCGGTCATTCAAGAACATACCAAAGACGCAACGAACAGTCTCACGCAAGGCCGCATTTATGCTATACCTAATACAACTCCAGCCCCTTCAACCTTCCATTCATCCGTTTCCTACTCCTCCGCAGTGCTCAGCTCAAGCAAACTCCGAACAAACCAGCATTCGAACTTCTCCAATTCCTTCTCTTCTTTTCTGTACGGCTCCACCGCTGCTGCTTCCGACGTCCGACTCTCAATAAAGGCGCATACTCGCTTACGTATCATCCTCGGGTAAAGGCAGCTGGAAGTACAGTGTGGCACACAACCGCGGCGCATGTGCGTAAGCTAGCTGCCATGGTGCCCAGGCTGCTTATGCTGCCCAAGCTCCCCAAGCTGCCCCAAGGCTGCCCAAGCTGCTCAACCCGGCCTGGCCTGGCTATACGGCTACAGCGGCTACGAGCCGGGATGTGGTGTGTTCTACATCACAGCACTGGCACAGTCTACGACATTTGCCATGTCAGATGTGGTTTTGGGGAACTAGATGGAGATGGGCCTTTAGCTTCTTTATTGTGGGATCCGCAGGCGATGAGTCAGCAGATTAGAGAGCGGAGCGGGGTGCAGATATCTGTGGCCATCTCGAAGGAAAGAGGGGGGGGGGGGTTTAATTTGGTGTTTACCTCCCACCCCATGGGGTGCCCGGCCTGGATG
>JAGFMK010000311.1:0-37402 GCA_021030975.1 Lichenothelia convexa
TTGAGCGGAATGATGGGCAGCTGGAGAACTCCAAAATTTTGCGGTCACCGGTGTCTTTGGTGAAGGCTCCTGCCGTCTAAGATTCTAATGACATGAGTGTACCTGCGATTGGTACTCGTATTTCCCACGAGCATACGCGAGCTACTGATCCTACTCCTCCAGCGTCTGAGGATGACGAGCCTTACGACGGCATGGATGGCAGTGAGTGCCCTACTAAGTCTTCTTCTCTCAACTGACAGAATAGGTATGGGCTGGCCAAGTCCGTTGACTTCTGAATTGGGCCTCGTCGTGTCCGTTATCAATATGCCTATGTCTGAGCTATTTGAGGAGCTCGAAGTTGATTTCGAATGCGAATCTGGTTTGCCTTTGGAAGAACTTGCTCAGCAGGCCGATGATCGTGGTGTTGCAGAGATTCTTGTTTCTCCCGCTATGGAAGATCTTCGCCACCGGTGGTCAAGTGATCTGTATGCCGATGACAAGGGGGCCTACTTCGAAGAACAACTGCTCGTCCCGAATTTGTTAGATGAGTCAATTGGCGTGATTCACCGGGGCCTATTTACTGCAAGTCGCATTCTTCTCGCATGTTCCAGACCTCTCTGACCCGCTCTAGTATTGGATTATCGTTGTCCGTGGTGTCGAGGGCGATAATGCTCGGCTTGCCATGCAGAATGTTCTTTCAAATATGCGAATCGTCGCTTACTCAAATGATCGAACTTCGCTATCTAAGGATCGTAAAGAGATGATTTTACGGCTTAGCAGTGAGCTGACGGAAACTTACCACCTTCACGTAGCTCGTCATCCGTGGGCTGAACATAGCGATTGGTTTGGCGGGGCGGGCTTCGGTTCTGGTCCTTCTCTCAGTGATGATTTTGAGTCGAAGTGCTTCTTTCACATAATGTCGAGTTCAGCGCTTTACATTGAGGATAGTAGTACGGAATAGGTTTGATAGTTTCTTCACAAGCAGGCTGCCTGAGCAAAAGCACCAGTGGCGCACAGCTGCTGTTGTGGCATTTAGGACAGAAAGCCCATCGCCTAAGGCATAACCATTAGATACAGATATTTCCGCATTTCCCGTAGGATTAACCAAATCGGTGAAGTGACTATCAAATCGTCACTCGACCAGGCCAGGTGCGCTACGAGTTGTTGGCATGGGTGATCAAAATGAACAATGAACGTTCGAGCTGCTGGTGGCATTGCTGGCATAGCTCGTGACCGCGGGTAGCGAATCCTTCGGTCTTATGCAGCTACCAGTAGTGGCTGTGGTACCTCGAATGCCGCCCGTTGTGGGACCACCGTGGATGTGCATACTAGTCGTTCATCCTTCGAGAGATAGTGACTTGTCCGAGATCCAGGCCAGGCTCGAGAAGTCCGAGAACGAGGCCGTGTTACAGTAGGAGACTGCAAAGAGTACCGCAACCGCAACAGCGATACACACGGTGGGCGCCACTGAGCGTACAAACGCTAAATTTGATTGGCCCGATGGGTTGTTGCCCATTAGACCAGAAAGGTTCGATGCATGAAGAATCAACGATATCTTACATAGCTTCGTTATGATATTTAATGACAGCAGTAGGGCGGAATGCTCAGAATCAAAAACTGCTAGGCGTGAGCATACTATGCAGCAAGAAATTGATGTCGAGAGCGCGAGCAGGCTTGCACGAAGGGCTTACACCATAGACCTGCTGATTTAGGAGCATGAGTATTACTACGTGCCCAGCCTTTGCCAGGGGCTGGTGTAAGACTCATTGTAGAATGTCCCGAGGAGCTGCATTCTTTCCAGTGTTATCGCGTATCACTGAAAGCGGAAGAGGAGCGTCTGGTTGACACTGGAGATGATCAGCTTCACCTGCTTGGAGTTTCTCGATTGTGAGGAAGAACATGTGACGTCTAGGAATAGGTTTTAAGTGGCAGAAGAAAAAGAGGAGTTGACAATTCGCGCGCTTACACGACAATGGCCATTGGCCGAAGCGAACTGCATTCCTTTTATAGGCTTCGCGCTTAGCACGAAATGTCTATATTTAGATGCCGCGTTCTTGGACCAATCCACAGAGGATCGCATTCGCAATGTGAGTCGTTCCCCGCGCTTAGAAGCCCAATCCTGCCTGCATTTGGCATGTGATAGCACGCGAGTAAAGGCCAGCAGTGACTTTAAGCGCCGATACCACAATTCCCACGGCCGAACTCATGAGCCGATTGTTTTGCGACGGTCAAAATCCTAAGACTCCATCGTCAGAGATACAATACCTTTAGGTCAAATAATGGTTAATGAGATGTTGCCCGAAGTGCGGGGTTGTGTATGGAAGTGTTTCGAAGTGTTTCGAAGTATCGAAGTGTGATGACTAGATCGAGTTGCGACTTGTCTAAGGATTATCCGTTTCGATAAGCTTCTGTTGACTGCTTCAAATGATTGCCTTTACTCAATACGGCTGGCTTGTACTTATACTTCAAAGATTGCATGGTTGAAAAAGGGCCTACCGGCTTTGTTCCAGTGAATATGAGAGCACACATATCGACAGGAGCTCCCTGTACAAGAAATGCCTACCCTGCTTGCATCTGACAACTTGTAATGAACTTGGGCTACACTAAGCTGGATGAGGAGAAATTCAGCTCGCAAACGCGACTGCTACTAAAGTCTAGGCCGAGAGACAATCAGAGCCGGTGCGACTTTCCATGGTGCTGACTTTACAAACGCTGATCGCATAGAAGAGTGCTGGGTGCAGCAGGGCGCCCCGAGCGTGAGCGACACAAGTAGTAAGACAACACAGCTGAAAGCGATGGAACGGACTTCACTAGAAGCTTAGGCACTGCCGACCCCCCTTTCTTCACGATCACTGCCGTGACTTCTAGCTGGTGGCTCTGCCCTTTAGCTTTGTACAGTAGTGCACCTGCAGCGAACCAATGCTTCTTCTGGGGAAGGATTTCTTGATCTGTGCCCATGACAAATTCTTTCTCTCCTTCAAGTTGATCAGCCGCTTGTTCTCCTCTTGTGTGAATTTGGGCCTCTTTCTCTGACGCCGTGGGGTTAACCTGGCTGATCCTCCATGTCCAGCGGTGCAAGGAGGGTGGGTTGCCATTTCAACATCCTTTGACTTAATCGCGGTCCGCCTTGACTTGGCAAAGCTGATCGGGGAAGAGATTTGACAGCAATGTTCTTCTGAAGAGAAATAGAGCGTATAGAACTCTTTCGCACCGACCTTTCTGCGTTTGATGGTGCCCTGGATTGGCCATTCCGTGTACTCTGGGTTAGAAGCTGATAAGGCAGCAGCATCAGAGCCAGACAAGCTGTCCCGAGATGAGATACTTTGAGCGCGACGGCGGCCACATGCCGGAGGCGGGAGCTGCTTATAATGGCTTCCGGGTGTGACGGCCTTGCGACGATCGGACTGATCGATTGATGAAGTTGGTGAAGGCGAAACTTGAAACCTCTGCAGTGTCCGTTTGTCAAGACACTGCCGGGCCGCAACGTTACAAATTCGTGTAGAGAGCCATGACCGCTCCGCAAGTCTAGGAGTCCGATTGTTCTCTTTTTCGCCTTCATCATCTTTATCTTCTTTCCCGTTCTCATTGAAATCGGTGTGTTCATAATTGGTGTCTTCTCCGTCAGAATAGGATGAGACCACATCGCTATCGCTATCACTATGTCCGGCATGGTTTACCAGGTCTTGATGCTCTGGCGGAAGGTTGTCGGTATACTTTGGTCCTTGTATCGGCATCGCCGGCGGCGGGTGGATACTATCCCTTTCCTCCACCTCACCGCTACCGTCATCGCTAAAAGAACCGATCTCCTGCGGCTGTGTATTGTCGCGCGGACTGCTTGGCACTTGACAAGAAGACGGAGGTGAGGGGCGGGTCGACTGCAGCAGGTCATTGCTGTGTATGCATTCGCCATGGTCATTGCCACCAGTATCGTCAACCTCTTCAGTACGAACACCGTTGTTGTTGTCTATGATTTGGCCGATATTTTCGTTGTCCTTGTTGCCATTATGGTTGCTGGCATTGTTGCCGTTTGCATCGTCAAGAGGGCGATTTGATTCGCAATGCGGTATTGCGCAAGCACGATTCGATGGGGAAGAACGACTGGAGGATAACGTGTTGTGTGAAGGACCGAATGGCTGTTGTCTCTTCGCAGGTTGCAAATCCTCAAGTGACTGCACCAGCGAAGTGTCCGACATCTGGTTGTCAAAACCTTGTTCATCATGAGTCTAGGGACTCTTCCATCTCTCCTGTATGAAACTCTGTGGATCTCCAACACTGGAGTCCTCATTATAGCTCCTCTTACGGACCGTGACATCCTCAACCATTATTGTAGCTCTTGGGAGACTCTGTCTATCGGAGATGTGCGCTGGACCATCCGCAATACAACCAAGTCCCCTTGTGCGCTTATCTGTTTGCGCGCCGCACCGGTCGGCATCTAAAATATGTTCGTAGTCGGTCATGCCGGGGGTAGGTTCTTTCCACGAAGGTAAATGGTTTTCGCGGTCCGTATAGGCTGGGCGGTAGTCAATAATTACCGGGTTGTCTACTATGTGTCAGATGCAAAATAGCCATAGCTTCTCAGGTACAAGCCACGCTCTCACCTTGACAACCGCCGCTAATTAAACGATGATCTTGGATTTTATTGATACGCTCGACACTTGGAGATCCGAAAATATGGTCATGACCGGACTGGTATCTCTCGTCTTCGTCCCGAACGCAGAAACCGTGCTCGTTGTCGATTTCGCCGCCTGAATTGTGACAAACGTGAGTTTGATACTTCAGGGCGAGCCAGTGCTTCCTTGAACTGCATGTAGGCATACCTGAGTACAGCAAACCCATAGATTTGGCTCTCTTCATCGTAGGTGTCAGAATTCCGTTATTTACAGATTCAGCGTTCGACCCTAGCTTATGCGCCAGAATCTCATCAATGTTGGTCCATTCGTCAGTGGTGGCGGGAGCATCTTTCCGGGTACGACGTCGAGAAGGCTTCAGCACAGGAGGACCAGAGTAGAATATGAATTCAGGTTGTTGGTTTACTGAGCAAGGCAAACGGAAAGTATCAAAAGAGGCTGCCATGGCTACCAATTCGGCGTAGCCGAATGATGCAGAGAAAGCGGACACTTAGAAGATTTAAATTAGACGAAAGTGCTCTGCATGTTCGGAGTTCAACCTCGTTATCTTCCTGCAGCTATCGACCGTCGTGCAAACATCTGCTATCACCCACCCATCATCGGCAGAGGTTTCTTATAGAATCCTATAAATAGGGTGCGGTGCCTGACCAATGAAGAACTGGCTACGTGAGACTCCACTCGAAATGGCATAACGGAAGGGGAGGTACGATGGTGCTAAGGAAGTGTCGCATTTGCAGTCGGGTTGGTGTTCTCATGACCGAAATCCTACAGCTATCGCACTAAGCCCACTTTTCTGTCTTCTAGATCGAGGGCCGTGCAAATGTTCCCTAATGATTCGTCCGTGGAGAGCGAGCATTCAAGGAGCAAGTCAGCTGAGTGCAGATTGTGCGCCTCGCTGTGCCGCGAGCTATGCCTCGTTCTCCACTCGAAGTTCGACTGAGATTCTCATCCAATCGCTTGCAAGATTCGAATTCGTAACGCACACCTCCTCAGCCGAAGAAAGAGGCTGCATCAGCTGCATCTCGAAGGGGATCGGCAGTCGTAGGACAATGTTGTGATCTTCGGCCAGATGGGTACCGGGATTGCAAGGCGCTGGAGGATCGAGGGTTGCCCGATTGCTACGATGCGGCTTCACTCCAGCTAGGTGACTGGTTCCAGCATGCCATCATGTCCCGCCGTACACCTCATCCTAGAGGTTGGCTCCAGTTTTGCCTTGTTCGCGCAAGGCTAGAACTGATCGTATGACCGTCGAAATATCCAGGCGAACCAGCACATCGTACGAGGCGCTGCGTGGTGACGCCGCACGGTGTATTTTTGGCTGTTGCCTAGTGCAGCCCCACAGCCGTCTGTAGCTGTGCCGTCGAGTCTAGGTCGAAGATCCTTGATCATCAATCATCGCTCTGCGCCGCTGACACTGCGCCTCAAAATGCAAGGCAACCAGTACTCATACTGGGAAGAATCAGGATCAGTGACAGCTATCTCACACAGAAGTGATCGCGTGATCCAGCCAGCCGAAGTTGCATCAGGCATCAGCCGGCTTGACTCAACAGACGAGACGACAAGAGGAGCCGAGGCGCTACGAGGGCCCACCTTCGCTGTCCGTGCTGTCGCTGACGTGGCAGGTGGTCATAGGCTCAATGGTGGGCTGTTGGTTACCACGATTGTTTGGGGAATCGAAGGATGGTAAAGAAGATGGAGTAGGTAGTTCATAGACCGAATCGTACTGCGTAGGAAGCTGTCAGTGGACTACAGCATTGCTCTGACGCGTGAGCAGGGAAACACAGATGGCCGGACTGCTGATGAAGAGACCATTGGCAGGAGTACGTCTCGTTCGTGGCCGTCTCGTTCGTGGCTCGGGGCATGCGAGTAGCACTGAGTCCGTCGTCAGCATGAGACAGGGAATGCAGGGAAATGAGGGAAACGCAGGCAGTGCAGCACTTGCATAGACAGAAGTCCGGGGGATAGAACACGCCTCACGACTAGCGCAAGGGATCCGACAAAGGAAACGGCGCGGTCGTCAGGTGTCCTGGGAGGAGAGAGAAGTTGGACGATCCGAGCATGGATGACACGGGAAGATGGCCTTTTCATGAGGTCGAGCGTTGGTCTTGGCAGGGCCGGGGTGACAGAAGCGGGACACTTTGCCCGTAAAAGGGAGCAGCGACTTCCGGACGCGGTTTCACCCACTCCGATATTACTACTTATATAGCTCTATAAAGAAGATACCCTAGGGTAATTATTTCTTTAGTTAGTATTAAAAGCTATCACTTATAGTAGTCTTAAAGACTCTTACTATTCAACTTCTTATAGGTTTAATAATACTTTAGTAGATAGGATATCTTAGTTAATACCTTAAGATCCTATACTTAATACTTTAGACCTAGAGAAGTGACCTACTTCCCTATATACCTATATTAAAACCTATTAAAAACCCTTTATAGGGAAAAGTAGGAAAGAGTATAATATATTTAGGTCCTCTACTTCTTACGTGGTCTCCCTTAGCCTCTCTTAAGCGGCTCCTTAGGTAGCTTTAGTACTCCTATTAAGCCCCTAAGTCCTTCTAACCTTTTCTTATAGGCCTATATAGCCACTTTACTAATATAGACTACTAGTTCCTACGTGTTCTCTATAAGAGAGTATCCTTTCTATTATATCTTATATAGATATTTACTATACTTATTAATCTTCTCCTCTAAGATCTACTTAACTTTATATATATCCTCTTCCTATAATATAATTTCTATAGGGGTTTCTACCTTTTATTCCTTAAGTATATTTTCCTTATATAGCTTAAGTAAAGAGATATAGAAGATATTATAGACCTAGAGGCTCTTTAGGAGCTCGAGATAGTAGATTTAGTTATTAATGATCTTTATAACCGTATATAGCCCTAGCTACTTATAGTCTAGCTTCTTTTTCAGGCGTGTAGACTTAATATTCTTTACTAACAACTATACTTTATCCCTAATAGTAAACCTAATTACTTTACGGCCCTAATTATACCACTTTACTTAGTACCCCTATATATATTTAAGCCTCTCCCTTATAGTCTTTTAGAGTGCTAGTATCCTTCTAGTAAGCTCCTCTACTATCTTTAAGAAGCCTTTTTATAGCTTAGTAGCTTCTTTCCCCCTCTAAGGGTGTTAGCTATTATTTATAAAGAATAGGGAGATACCTATTAATACTTATTTAGAATTATTATATGTAAATTTAGCTATAGAGAGGAGCTTAGCCTAGTCGTCCTACTTATAATTACAGTAGGCTTAGAGATATTATTCTATTATTTAATTCTAATATTCTATCTAACTATTAGTCTATAGATAGAAGGTAGTGCTTAGCTTCTATTTAATACTAATATTATAATAGAAAGAGCTCTAAAACTTAGCTATAAGTATAGGCCCCCTATTAGATATAATAGACTTTAGGATACTATATAGGCAAAAGATTTCTCTTATAAATATATCTACTAATTTACTAGAGTCTATTATCTTCTAGACTAGGATATAGTATACTATCTTTAAGAATCTATCTATAATAACAAAAATTAAGTCGTATATACCTCTAAGGAAACTACTTAGTGGGAGATCTATTATAAAGTCCATTAAAAGATTCTCCTATAGTATACTTAATACTACCTTAGGATAAAGAAGGCTATATAGAGTATACCTTAGAGCTTTTATCTATATATATATTTCGTATATCTAGATATAATTATTAATATAGTCTTTTAACTTTAGCTAATAATATACTCTTTAGATTTACTTAAGGGTCCTCTTAAGTCTAAAGTAGCCTATAAGAGAATTATTATGCCCTTACTTTAGCACCTTAATCCTTAACAGCCACTTAGATATATAGATCTTCCTAAGATGGCATAATATACTATTATAGTCTGTCTAAGGTTTGTTTTTAGACTCCTTAGTGTTATTATTATGTCTCTAGTATAGGTTAATTCTTTCCTAAAAGGTTAGGAAGTAGCTAGTTTCTCTTAGACGTCCTTTATAAACTTATCACCTACTTAGGAGTCCTTAATCCTCTTAAGAAGAGACTTATACTCTATTTCTACCATTTTTATACTAGCTACTACTATTCTAGCCTAGTAATATAGAGGTACAAGGCGTTGCGTACCGCTAGTACTAGTAGGTCTATCCACCCCTACTATTACTCTAAGTAGTTCTTAGCCTTCCCTTAAGGGGGCTCTACCTACCTCTAATTGGTATTAGAGGCTCTTAAGGACTATACTTTATACCTACATCAGTAAATTAGTAGTAAGCTTAGGGTTCCCTTAGAGAATCCTATAATTAGTATATAGCGAGCCTACCTAATAAGGAACGGCCTATATAAGCCTACGCTTAAAAAAGAGATATTATAAGAGGAGCTAGGATAGCGCTAAGGAAACATTATAAGGGCAGTTAAGTTTATATTTTCATGACTAAGATCCTATAACTATAATATAGCTATTACACAAAGCCGCCTTTCCCTATTTTTTCAATTAAGGGCTATATAAATTCTTACTAATAATTTACTAGCTAAGAGAGCGTGTAATTAAGGAGTAAGTTAGCTAGGTACTAGATTATACACCTCGCTGTACGGCGAGCTAGGCTTTATTCTCCACTTGAAATTTAACTAAGATTCTTAATCTAACCGCTTATAAGATTCAAATTCATAATATATACCTCCTTAGCTAAAGAAAGAGGCTATATTAGCTAAGTCTTAAAGGGGATCAGCCATTATAGGATAGTGTTATAATATTTAGCTAGATGAGTACTAGGATTAAAAGGCACTAGAGGATTGAGCGTTACTCAATTACTATAATACGGCTTCACTCTAGCTAGGTGACTAGTTTTAGTATACTACTATCTTTTACTATATACCTTATCCTAGAGGTTAGCTCTAGTTTCGCTATATTTATATAAGGCTAGAATAGGATTGTATAACCGTTAAAATATTAAGGTAAACTAATATATTATATAAGGTACTATGTGGTAACGCTGTATAGTGGTTTTTTAGGCTATTATCTAGTGTAGCCCCCTAACCGTCTATAGCTATGCCGTTAAGTCTAGGTTAAAGATCCTGATTATTATTCATTGCTCTATACCGCTAAGACTACGCCGTAAAATACGAGGCAACTAGTACTTATACTGGGAAGAATTAGGATTAGTAACACCTATCTTATATAGAAGTGATTGCATAATCTATCCAGCCAAAGTTGCATTAGGTATTAGCTGGCTTAACTTAATAAGACGAGATAATAAGAGGAGCTAAGGCGCTATAAGAGCCCACCTTTACTGTTAGTGCTATTCGTGCTATTACTAACGTGGCAGGTAGCTATAGGTTTAATAGGTGGCTGTTAGTTACTACAATTTTTAGGGGAATTAAAAGATGGTAAAGAAGATAGAGTAGGTAGTTTATAGACTGAATTATACTATATAGAAAGCTGTTAATAGACTATAGTATTACTCTAATGCGTGAGTAGGGAAATAGAAATAGCTAGACTACTAATAAAAAAACTATAGGTAGGAGTATATCTTATTCCTAGCTTAAAGCAGCTGTAAGTAGCACTACGTCTATTATTAGCATAGGATAGGGAATATAAGGAAATAAGAGAAATATAGGTAGTGTAGCACTTGTATAGATAGAAGTCTAGGGGATAGAAAACGCCTTATAACTAGCGTAAGGAATCTGATAAAGGAAATAGTATAGTTATTAGGCGTCCTAGAAGGAGAGAGAAGTTAGATAATTAGAGCATGACTGACACGGACGGCGGCTTGCACTACTAATAGGGGCTATAGTGGGTATTAAAGTTGTTGCTAGCTAAACGCTATTAAGTTGATAGACTATAGAAGGTCTACTATAAATATATATAAGGAAGGGGGGGAAAGAGATTACTTTAAGTAGTAAAGAGAATGCAGCGTCGCTCTTTATATTATAGTATTTATTATATTAGAAAAAGAGTAATAACTAGTATTTACTTTTTATTTTAATTGCGGTCTTATATCGTATTCTTATTATAGGCTCTACGTTCTTCCTATAGCTAATATAAGTAAAAGCACTATCCTTCCTATTATTTAAGACTTTTATAGTAAGTAAACTTAAGGTTGACTTATACTTCTACCCTCCTATATAGTAATACTAAATCCCTATAATACTAGTATCCAGAGTAGTAAAGTTAGGTAAAAAGAATCCTGGCTTAGATTTGAACGGCTACTGTATTAAACCTTTTCCCTTAGTATTTCGCTAACTAAGTAAAGCTTTACAGAATAGGGACAATTTTACGTTGTCTAGATTTGTTATTCTCTATATAACCTTACTAATACAGTAAGCTAGTATAATATTTAAGCTTATAAGGCTGCTAGCACTAAAGAAATATAGTAATAGACACCTAGTTTGTTATATAGGGGATAAATATTCAGAGAATCCGCGTATATCTCAGAAATTATAACGTTATATACTAGGTACCTAGGTAGTAGGTAGGATTAGATGCTTAGTAAGCCAGACTTCCCTCTACCCCACTCGGGCTTCTTAGTGCTTATACTATTAGTCTAATACTACTACTATTTACACATCCCTATCCTTAGTAATAATAAGATTTCTTTTAGCTTCCTTGTTACTACTTAGTTAGAAAACAGTACTTATAATAAGATAGTTATAGACACTATACTTATATAAGTCTAGAATATCTAAGGTTTAAATGAGATATAGTATTACATTTTAGGAAATTAGGAATGATCTCTAAAGTTGTCACCACTATCCTAGTACTATATTACTTACTTTACTTACTTCTCGCTGTTTATTTAGTCGCGCCTCTTATAAGGCCTAGAAAATAAATCTATAAATTCCGAGTGATTTTAAAATAACCGACTACGACCTTAGAAAGGGCATAATAACCTCTTCTTACTATCACTATATTAAGTATATAGTACTATATTAATATATTTAGTAGTATATATAAGTAACTGTAGATAGGCAGAAGAGCCTCCTTTAATTAGTAGTAAAGTAATATACTCTACTTAATAACCTAAATCCGCAGCCTAGGGATATAATAATTATTGCTGCTTATAGTAATAGTTTCCTAAAAGAGCTTTATAAACTATTCTAGGACGAGTTATATCTCTATACTAGAAGGATAAGTAACTTTTATATCTATAATATATAGATTACAGACGTAGTATAGTAGGGCACTAGCGGTGTCCTAACTATAAGCGCTACCTTATACTTGTAGAGCCCTAATAGAGACCCCACTAACCAGACCCTTAAGTATTCTGGCATAATTACTCGTGTAATCTATTTAGTATAGTTAACCACTTCTATATATAAATAATACGTCTAATTATTAGGATTAGCCACAGTGTAGACGCCTTAGTTATTATTAACCTAGCCTTACTATATCTCCGGCTTTTCACCACCGTTATCACCATTAATCCTATCCTATACTTAGGTTTATAATTACTGCCTAGGTATATAATATTAATATATGTAACGATATTCTATAAGGATGTCTGGCCTTTGCGTGAGGCTGCTGCTACTTTCTTCTAGCGTAGCCGCTATTTCTAGAGCTAGGATCTATAGGTGTTTAAGCTATAGCTAATATATAGCCTGTAGGATCTTCTAACGGCTCTATACCCTTCTTATATCTTTATATTGGGTAGGGAAGTACTAGTAACTAAGATTTCTACAGCGGAGACTAATACTATATAAAAACCTATAGTTTTAGGCTTCTCTTTAGATGTAGTAACTAAATTATTAATAGAAGCAGTTACCTTAATAATCACACAACACTAGAAAGCCACTAGTATAGGCCGCCCCGCCTACCCTCTACGCTCTTAACCTTAGCCTAGCTATTTTCTAATACGCTAGTCCTACCTAGATCTTCCTAAAGGGGGCGTCTATATATTAAAGGCAGCATTCTACCGGCCTGAACCTATAGCTATACACGCACAGCTCGCCGAGCTCCGTCCTACCTACTTATATATTATCCTAGGTAAGTCCTATCTCCCTAGCATTAAGGGGCGGGCCGAAATCTTAGCTAAGACTAGTATTAGTATAGGTAGTAGTAGGGGTATAAAGGAAGGGGCAGTTAAGGAGATCTACATCCTAGATACTAGTTATATAGTTATATTTAAGGCGCTAGGTAAAATCGCTAGGGTCGCTAGAAACTAGCTAGATATAAGCTAAGGAAGTAGAGAAGGGAGGAGGCTAAGGAATAGAAGGCGTAGTATAGTGTGCCGAAGCTGGAGAAGAGTATAGTTCATAGTAACTATAGGTACTAGATATGAAAGTAGGTAGAAGATTTAACGGGGAACGCTAGAAATAACCGGTAGAAATAAAAGTATAACTAAGATAGTAAGAGCCTTCTATTAAAGCTTTAAGAGGAGTTCTTATCTATAGCTAAGAAGTGCTAAAACGCCTATAAGCATCTAGAGCGGCGTAAATGCTAAGAAAGTCACGATAATTGCCACAGCGTATAGTATATTAATACTAGCCTAGCGATAAAATTATTACATTATAAAATTCTTATTTTATAGGTATATATAAAATCTATTAAAAAAAGAACGATCTCTATCAAAGAAATAACGGTAATTAACTCGATCCATCCACCTTCATTAAAATTAACTATACCTACCTACCTTTAGTTTTAATTACCTTAATCTATAAATATATACCTAAACCTACCTTATTAGCGACTAAATCTACCTCTTTAGCTATTCTTATAAGGAAGAAGACTAGTAGTATTCACCGCTACTATAAGGCGTCTATAGTAATAAGGAGGCTTTGTAGAATAATACCTATTATAGTTAGCTAGAACGCCTAGATAGATAGTTTAGTTAGTAAAAGGAGTTGTTAATACCGCCTCTTAATCCCTTATTAGTACCCCCCTTGTTGTGTTCCTTATTATCTACTTCTAATACTTTATTATCTTCTTCTAATACTAATATATTTAGTAAATTACAAGAGTTAACGTATAGTTAACTATAGTGCTACTTCTAGCAAATATTCCGTCCTTCTCTACTAGCTACCTCACTATTACTATAGCTTATTTATCAGTCACTCTAATCGCATTATTAATAAGCTCCCTTCTAGCCTCGAAGTTCCTAGTTACTTAGTTGACGCTAATACCTTCCATAATAGTGTCAACTTAATATCTCCTTTATATCCCTTCTCTTTTCTTAGGATTAAATATAACTCTATACTTCACTCAGTTAAATAAGCTACTACCCTATAGATCTACTAATACAACCCTTAGTCCTAGAAGCCTTAGTTTAAGAAATATAGAAACACCAGATATTATACTACTAGTGCCTACACCAGCTATAGATGTATCTAGGCAACTACTATACTATCTAAAAATATCAGGACTAGTTCCACTAAAGTGTGCCTACTAATTAGCCTCGTTTTTAAACTAGTCTATAAAGAAACTGTAGCCTTATAGATTTAGGTCCGCTATATACTTAGTAGCTCGTGTTCTAGCTCTATTAACGAATTAGTTTTAGTCGACTATTAAGGCTGGGCGCACGCGCTTAACTTTAGCGCCAAGTTTAAAGAGCAGATCGGACTTTTTGATTGCTTAATTACTAGGTATATAGCTAGAACAGAAAGCTTATATTAGGAGCAGAGTTTAGAGTATATAGATAGTTAAGAGTGTCTTATAGGATGGGTTTTTAGTAGCTATAGACTCTATATATATATATACTAAGTAGCCTCTGGCTCGATATATAGCTACTAAGGAAATGCCTATAGAGCCTACTGTCCCTTTATAGATGACATCGCTAGAGTATAGCTTTAGAAGCTCTTCTACTTCTACCTATATATTATTTAGACACACTAAGTAGAAAGAGCTCCTATAGGCTTTACTATCTAAATAATATTTAAGGCTACTCTATCCTTAGGGCTATTTTTAGCTCTATTAAGGAACTTAGCCCCGTCAGCCGCTAGTTAAGGGTAATACTAGTATATCTAAGTATACTCCGCCTTTGCTAATATCTTACATCCTATAGTATCCAATAGTAACTTTATCTTAAACAGCGGGGTATTCTCTATATAGCCCTTATTTATCCCTGTAATAGTAGATAATGTTTAGCTACTAAAAAAAGTGTTAATAATAAAGAATCTAAAGTAGAGATCACTCACGTATATAAGTCTTTCTATAGCCGAGATTTCTAATAAATTAGATCCCTATATCGAGGCTTCTTTAACATCTTTACAGTATATATCGCCCTATTAATATCTATAGCTCTATATACTATTAAGGTAGTACTATTATCGATTTGCTTCTGTAATTTAAGCTCTAGGCCTAGGATGTCCGTTAACTAAGATCGCTCTATAACTCTCAACCAATTAGGGTCTAGAACTACTTTTACTACTTATAATATATTTTAGTCTAGTTATAGTTAAAGGCCTACCTAGGAGTGCTAGAATCTTCTCTCTTTAGGTACGTAATATATATCTTAGTAGAGCCTATATAGATGATATTACTAGAAATAAGACTAATAGTCTAACTAATACAGAGCAATCTCCTTTCTATTATTATTATAACCTTAGTTCTGAATTTAGAATAATTAATAAGAATAAAGCCTATTAGCTCCTAGTTATAATATAGAAAAAAGTACTTATAGCTAATACTAGTGCTAGTTTAGCTGTGGTTATGTCTCAGCGCTACTTTATTAGTATCTAGTATAATATTAACTTCCTTATTATTATAGTCACTACTAAACACAAAGCCTTATACGAGCTTATATAGCTTATACCTTATGGTAATATATAAAGTCACCTCGCTAAACTCAATAGTAGAGGTACTTTCTCTAGTATTATCTCTAGAATAGAAAGTAGCATTATTCTAACAGCTTATAGAAAAGTTAGTATTACGATAGAGTCTAAATGCTTCTCTTATAAGGCTAGATATACTTATAAGTAATATAATAACTGTTAATAGGTTATTATTTATAATTAGGGAGTAAGCTAAAGCACTAAACGTATATAAGTCGAAAGCGGACGGGGTAGGGCAGACTATATATCTAGGTAGTTATGGGCTTGCACTAGCGAAACTCTTTAGAAGTTCGCCCAGCTAATACGAGTAATAAACCCAATATAGACGGGGGTAGAAAAGTAGGTGCTGCTACCTACAAACACGCTAAGTAATATTTAAAACCCTAGGGGCTACCTTAGTATTAGAATATATAGGGAGTAGAGAATAGCCTGATATAAGTTAAATAAATAGAAAGGAGGTTGTCCCCTACGAGAATATCTTTCTATCCTTAGCTATATACTAAAAACTTAATATTACCTCTCCTAAGAATGCTTTAACTTATCTTATAAGTTTATTACCTAAGCTAAGTAATAGGAGTTATATAATACTTAGAACCCTGTAGAAAACCCCCCGAATCGATAATATACTAGCTTTTTCTAAAAGTATATAATACTAAGAAGCTTAGGTAGCGGTACACAATGTATTATATATATATATATAGTCAGTCTATAGGCGGGTAATAACCCTTATATATTATATAAAGGCTGAGCTGCTTAGTAATTAAGGATATAATATATACTTTTGATCTAAACCTTTGTCTAACTAGTATACCCTCTAATTTTAGCATAGATAGTCTATAAGACACTATTATTAATTATACACGAGCACGCTCCCCTACCTCTTAACCTTAATAAGCTTAATAGGCTACTTATAGATCCCCACCCTCTAGCTTACCTAAGTAATATTATATTCTTATTACTACTATCCTTGTATAGTACCCTAGAGCCTTATAATATAGTAGATCTAGTTACTAAACTTAAGGAGGAGGTCCGCCTACTTAAAGAAGAAATCGAGTACTTTAAGGAGTATAGACTATAATAGGTTAAATACTAGAGGAAACAACTAGATTACACTATAAAACTCTATAAGGTTATTAAAGACGAGAGACATTGGCTTTTAGTTACTAGCTAAGTGAGGCATAAACTTAAAAGTCTAGTCTACTATAAAGAATAGAGGAGTTCTATATAGAAGCTTTACTATTATACTATTAGTAAGAGGAAGTATTATAGCTCTATAGAGGAGGATAGAAGTATAGTAGAAAGGATAATTTAAAGAGTATAGATATACTAAACTTCGCCTAATAAAGAAGAAGAGACTAATAGATAGTAATAGGTAGACACTCCTTAAGTAATAGAGATTTCCATAAACGGACGCTAAGCCTTAGTGAGATAAAGTTTAAGAATATAAGTGAGGGTGGTAAGAGGTAGCTATAGAAGAGTATAGTTAGAGTAGACTTAGAAACTGTGTAAAGAAGTCGCGGCTTCGTTCTTGTATGGTGCAGCAAAATCCCTTTATACTTCTATTATTATTAAGAATACTATAGATAATAGTTATATAATATAATAACGTTGACTTTAACACGGAATTCTCTTTCAATATCCCGCTTAGATTAATAAGTACCTACTAGGATGAACTACGAGCCAGTGGCTTCATAAAATAATAACTATTATAATTAATAACTTATAAGTATCTAAGATTAGTAATACCTATTAGAAGGAAGTTAAAGTCCCTTTTTTATCATTCTATAGACTTAAGTAATAAGTCACGACCCGGTCCACAGCGTATATAATTAACTAGCTATTTTAGAGGCCTAGGGTGAAACTATATATAAATAATTCTATATAAGGGAAGGCTATAATGATAAGCTACTTAAAGATGGCTAAAACCTTAAGGAGTATCTTAATTCTTAGACGGAGGCTACTTTAAGAATGCCGAGTTTAAGGGCTATTTATAATATTGGAAGTCTTAATATATTATATAAATCTAATAGAGAAGTTAGATAGGTAGAGGAGTTTTATAGATAATAGCTATAGATTAACTAGTATATCTATTGTGTCGTTATTGCTAGAACCTAGTAAGCTATATTTTAAAGATTGTGGTAAGAACTGCGTGCTCAGGCAAAGTATAACTTATAGTAGTATTTAGATATTCAGAAAGAAACGGCGGTATTTATCTATATAAGTGTAGTATTTATATTAGAGGCTAATAGATCTGCTTAGTATCTCGGAGGGTCGATCTTATAGGCTTGCTATTTAGTTAGACCTCTCTATATTACTAGAATTAATCTACTAGAGGAGATAGGTGGCCTAGCCTTAATAATAAGCAAAGAAAGAAGTGCTATAATTAATAATTTACACTACTCTAGAATGTTAATAGATAAGCTTATTTCCGAAAGTTCTAGTAGAGTAGTATATTAGGTACTTAAAGTAATTATATAGGTCTTAAAGAAGAAGATATAATATTAAACGGCTAATAGAACTGTATCTTAAACAACAAATATTATAGTAGATACTATAGGCACTAAGCCGCTAAAAATAGAATATAGCGCTAAGAGCTAGACTAAACGTATAGGAAATAAAGGCTAGACCCGGCCTATATAGTCAAAGAAGTTAGGATGAAGTTCAACACGACTATTTAGTGGTAAATATAAAACCTATAGACAAATTAGACCTAGGTAGCGCGTATAAATAAGGTGATTATAAGCGTGAGAAGCAATCGCTTTTATCTATACTTATTAGTAAGCTATCTAAACGGGATAGCTAAAAGAAGAGCTATTCAATGGACATACTTGAAATACTAGCCCGCTAGCTAAGAAAACTTTCTAAGTTTCATTGATTTAGCATCTTAGCAACTATTAGGCGACTAAATACCACTAAAGTAACCTACCTTATAAGAGAATTATACGACTATTAAGTTATAAGTATTAAGCTTTATAATACGTTTTTCACGTTTGCTAACTTTTACTAATATTCTAATCCGTCTAAGTCCTTCTAATTCTAGTTTAATAATACTAGGAAAGACAATACTTATAAGCCTAGAGACAAATCTTGATCACTTTATTTTCTTATTCTTATGGTTAAAGTTGCAACCCAATATAAATCACGAGTTTAGTATAGCGTCTAAGCGCTCCTTAACTATTAAGTAGCCTATTTTACTAGCTATAGAAAGAAGTAGCACTAATTAGGTGGTTTTTAGATTACTAGAGCTGTTAGAAGTTGGTCCCTTTTAGGTATTTATTACGATATTAAAACAGCGATAAAGGTTATAGTTATTTATTTCCTTATTAGTTTTGGACGTATATCCTATATAATAATATACGTTTGCTTTTAAGTTCTAGAGGCTTAGATATACTCTTAGCTTTTAAATATCTAACTTAAGGCGTGGAGGAGACTCTATATCACGATCCTAATCTAAGACTAAGGATTCGGAGTTATATTAGACCTTTCAGAGTTATATTAGTCCCTAGCCATGTTAGAGTTTTCACTCTACTTTATATATTCTAGCTTTCTCTCTCTACGCTTTATCTTGTTATTATCCCTAGGGTTAGTTCTAGGTCAATCAATCGAGTTACTACCTTGCTACTAGGTCTAGAGAACCTAGTCTAGGTATCGTCAATGCCTTGCCGCTGGCCCTAGAGGTCGATCCCTTATACTCTATCTAGTCCGTCACTGTAAAAAAGCCATCCTAATCAGCTAAAATTGCCTATAATTACTATATTAAACATTTACACATTTAGAATAAACTAGTAAAGATAGAATTTAATAGGCGTGTTAATAAATATAAGCAGCTAATAAGTACTAATACCATGTAACTACTGCAATCCTTCTGATCCTTCCGTTCTAGATATAACCGTACTTAGTAAGCACGGTTACGCCTATTCTTACTTTTTAATTAGTTCTTTAGCTGACGCGAATTAGGATCGTAGAAATACTACGTAGTATATATAGACAGCTCTTTTTATTTCAGCCTAATATAAATTGCTACTACTTTCTTAGCTTCCTCAAAATAAGATTCTTCTTATTACTTAGCTTTTTCACATCTATATCTATTACGCTCTTTAGATATAGCTAATTAAACGGCCGCACACGCTTAGTTGGAAGTTCTTTCAGTATTCTAGGAAGAAATATAACTTTTGACTATATAGTATATAAGGCTAAGCTCTTAATAAGACACTAGAGCGGACTTTTCTAACTTCCTTCTAGGTAGTTAGTAGAGGGATATTAGGCTTAACTATAGCGAAGAGATTAGTAGAAGACGCCTAAGTAACGGTCGCCGTAATCGAGGCCGGCAGCTTTTATAAAATCGACAATGGAAATCTATCATAAATCTCTGCGTATAATATCTATTACTCTTCCCCTGTTCCGTCAGATATCTAACCCCTTATTAATTAGAAAATAGTTATATAACCTTAAGCTGTAGATATATTAGAAATACTTACCTCAACGTTTTCTAACTAACTACTAACTAATAAAGCAATTATATAGATGAGAAACGCACTTTACCTAGGGTAAATACCTTAGCGGAAGTTACTTAGCTGAGGAAGTATAAACTATTACTATACTGTATATCATATAGCTCTAGTTATAATTATTAAGTATATATGCGGTGTGCTCTAGTCCTTATACTTTACTTTAAATCCTTACTTATTAATACCCTAGGGGAACCGCTAGATCTTATTAGTAGTAGGCGGATCTAGTAGGAGATTAAAGCTACACGTTTGAAGGTCTCATACTATACTTCAAGATAAGCCCACACTTTACACCACTAGACTATATAAAGCGCGGATAGCTGAACGACTCAGTTTCCTATAATCCTATAGCGTTTAGCTTCTACAGTAGGCCACTTTAAGTTTCCTATATAAATATATACGTACTATATTCTAACTATATTAAGAATGCCTTCCTAAACTTAGGTTTATATAATATTCCTGGTTTAAATAGTAGTAAACTACTAGGGTTCTCTGAGTTTATGGTGACTATAGACCCGCAATCAGCAACTTACAGCTCTTTTAAGACGTCCTTTCTATATTATACACTAAAACAATCCACCTTATAAGTCTACTAGTAGACCTTAGCTAAAAGGATCCTTTTTAGTCCTAATAAAACTATAAGTAGGGTTAATATTACATCTAGGGGTATATAATATACCTTATCCACTAGAAGGGAGGTGATTCTCTCGGCTAGAGCGGTACTAGTTAAAACTTCCTACCGAATAAGCTACGATTTCTAATAATACATAGTTCTACTCCCTATAACTACTAATAGTTTCTAGTATCGGCCTGGCGGCAGCCCTTCAGCAGCTAGATATTCTAGTAATATCTAATCTTTAAGGTGTAGATCAGAATATATAGGTATATTCCTTTACAGCCTACTAGCTAACCTCCTATATTAACGCCATCCTTTAGGATCAACTACTATTTAGTACTATATATTAGGTTAATGTGACTACCGACTCGCAACTTACTAGTAACGCCAGCTACATATAAGAAGTAACTAAATAGTACTTAACTAAGTAGAAGGATTCCTTGTAATTTTAAGGGGGTAACTAGGTTAGTAAGTTTAGTCCTCCTAATTTATAAGCGCTAAATCTATAATCTTTTACATTAGAAGTAGGACTAATTATAATAATAAAGGCTGGGAAAAGCTCTTCTAATTGTTTTAAAGTGAGCTTAGTAACACAACGCTCTCTAACCTCTCTAGGTGTTTAGCTAATTAGCCTAAGCTCGAACTTCTTCCGCTTAGTAACACGTTTCTCCTAATAAACAATATAGCTAACTATATATCTATACAGATTGCTTTTATCGTACTAACCTCTTATAGTAATATTACTATAAACTCTACTAATACTAGCAATAATTCTCTTGTAAGCCTAAACTAGTTACTTATATAGACGGACTAAGAAGTCGCTATCTAAGCCTTTAAATGAATTAGATAGATTACTACTACTTCTGAGATTATTATTAGACCTAAGTTTATACCTAGATAAGCTGTGTAGATAGACGCGTAAATTTTATAGTACCTTAAGGAGTTAGTATTATAGATCTATTATATAGCTAGGATATATAAGGAACCCTACCTATCTGCGGCTTTATTACGCGGGCTACATACTGCTTACTACCCTCTAGGCGCTATAGGGAGATTAGACTACTTATAGGCTATTATAGACTTAAAAGGCAAAGTTTTTAGGGTGTAATAACTATAAGTTATAGACGTGTCTACTTTTTCGTTACTTCCACTAGGACACCTACAGGCTACTATTTATATATAAACTTATTTATTATAACTATCACAAGAGATATAAAAGCCCCTACTAATCTACTAATAAAAAATCCTTTATAGATATACTAGCGGAGAAAATTGCTGAAGATATTAAGAGTGCGGCTTCGTACTCTACTTTGCGCTCTTAGATAACTTAGCCATCCTTATTTGCTAAACGCTTCGAGCACTTACTAGTGTATTAAGACAGACATATAACTTCTTAGCCTATAAAATATTTAGGTGCTGATATTAATGATTTTTTTTTACGTAGGTCTGTTAGATAGATAAGATTAGGGAATAGTAGATTACTACCACTATAGATATATTATATATTAAGGGCTTTATCTATATATAGGATAGTTTCTAAGAAGACGTGATAATCCTATTAACTAGGAAATTTGCCAAATGGTATAGTATGCCTAAGGCGCGCTACGGCGCGTAATTTACTATCTTTACTATATTAACTCTAAGGAAGCTTTCTTTGGCTTATATATCTATACTTAAAAGTTTTATTTCAGAAATAGATTTCTCTAAGCACTTATAACAAGTTGGTTCCACTATATATGCTTACTACTATACTATAAAGTAGTTATATTTTAAATTTTTGTGTAATCGTGACATATACGTTGGACTTATTTACTTTTACCCTCCTATACTTTACCTAATATTACGCTACACTAATAAGTCGTATAGTAACAGCATATTTCTCTTCTTATTAATCTTCTTAACTAGTAGAACCTTATATAGTATAGTAATATACTAGCCGAACTACTTTACCGCTCCTAGGAAGTCAAACAATAGGCGGTACTTTTAAACTTCTAGTATGTTAAGTGTACTCGCTTTCCTATATATTACTTCCTAATTATATAGCCAGGAATTAATGTTCTATATCTTTGGAGCTCTCTTTAGTGCTTAATACTTCTTAATAACTTTAAGCTTACGCGCCCGATTAGTTAAAGCGAGCCGTTTCTTCAACGTGACGAGCTTCTTATATAGTATATCTTAATCTTCAATGAATATTAAATTAGGGTGCTAATAGTGTTAAGGATTAAGGTTATAATATACTTAATAGCTTTTTATATCTGTTTATATTCTATTCGTAGCTTCTAATATCTATTATCTTGCCACTTAAGTATTCTAAGCTGAGAGTTATTAAGATCCACGTTAGTTACTACGCCTTCTTTAAAGTCGCTTAGTATTAGTTATTTTAATAGTAGTGGTAGTACGGATTCCATTAGTAAATTCAGATCTATATACTACTATACTTCTTATATTTCTGTGTGTAGTTTAACGTAGATAATCTATACTTTCTAATCTATAGAAGTTTTGAGGATCAAAGCCGCTTTACGGTCTAATAGATTGGTATTAAGTAGTGCTATAGTGGGCGATATTGTGTTTGGTGGACTTAGTAAGCATAAAAACGTGTGTATTTACGTCGTCTTTAAGGACTAGGAACTAGTAAGCTAATACTAGAGCCTCTAGAGTTATAATTATAGCGATATACATGTTAAATAGGCTAGTAATATAAGTAGTTAGAACTTATATAGTATAATTAGTTAAGCTAAATATATTAAAGCTATATCTTAGTGAATTTAATAGACTAAGGAGCAAGCTAGGCTTATAACTATTGGCCGTATTAGCTAGTAGTAGTGCTCATAGAGGAATAGTCTATTAATTAACTAACTAACTAGCTAATTGTGTATATAAGAAGAGTATATAGAAGTCACGTGCTATACTAAACTATACCTAATAGAATAATAACTAGTACTACGGCTGATAGGACTACTACTAGATTAAATCTCGTCGTGCCTAAAAATATATCTAATTGCTACTATTTAAGAAGAAAGTTCCTTAGAAAACTATATTCCTAAAGACTTCTCTTAAAGACTTAAGTAGAGATCTAAGGGAGGGTAAGTTAGCTAAAGCCCTAGCTTTTAGTAGAGGTAAAGTTTAGCCTCAGCTATAATATTATATTAATTATTAATAAAACAACTCCCTACTTTTATGGGCTTATATACTATGCTATTAGGCTCTATCTTGTCGGGAATAATAGGCTATAGCGATTACTACACTTAAGAGCTTTACAGTTAATATACTAGTTTAATAGTAGTATAAGCTTATAAGTAGTCTAATAAGAATAATAACGCTATATACTACTATAGTACTTATAATAGCGATGTAGAAATAACCTGTCTAGTAGTTAACCTTATTTATACTATTATATAAGGAGGAGTAGAGGGCGATGTTACTAAGGAAGAGTAATTAGGATATTAGCTAATAGAGCGTTATAGCGACGGTGAGCATGAAAACGCTATATATATACAGCAAGCTAAGCTAATAGGTTAATCTCTAGCCGAACTCTAGCTCTATAATATATAGGGTTCGCTATATATACGTAAAGTAGAACCATTCTTAACTAACTAAGAAGTAGGTAAATACACTATTATAAAAGAGATAGTAAAACAACAGGATCACTTATAGTATATTAGCTAGTAACGCGTTTATTACGAAACTAGTTGGGTTAAAGAAATATAAGATAATAGTGTTGACATTCAGTTTTCTAAATTCTATAGCGGTAGATTGCTAAGTTTTAGGTCTAAAGTATTAATCTAGGTAAGTCCTAGTTGCAAGAAAATGGCTCTAAGGCCTACACTAGTATAGTAGCTGCCCTAGTATTAGTATAAAGCTTATAATAAAGCAACAATATTATAATCACCTATAAAACATAACATAAAAGCTATCTTCTTATACTTAGCGCCTAAAACTACTAATATCTTCTTATTTTAAAAGGCTAGGCTGTTATACCCTAAGTAAAGCTGATGGTTTCTATATTGAGTATTATATATAAAGCCTATTAATAAGGTTAGAGAATAAGTAACATATTATATTACTAGAGGCTTACTTAGTATGCTATATTAGAAAGGGCTAGGCTAGAGCTTTGTCACCTACTAAAAATAGCCTTTCTTACTGAAAGCGTTCTACTAGATTATATAAAAGTACGAGTCGTTATAAAGGCAGTAATGATAGTGGGGCTATATTATACGTTAGGTAGTAATGTCTATTTTATATAGCAACTGGAACTATTACTATATATAATTTGATACAGGATTAACGCTTTATACCCCTTCTTATTATTATACTAGGATAGAAGGAATCCAAGCGGAATAGCTAGAATAGCTAGACTAGCTAAATAATAAAGCCTTTAGAAAGATATATAGCATAATATATATAGGCTGAAGTCATAACTATATTCTAGATAGTTAAGTATACTGCTCTACTATCTAAAGTCCTTAGAAGTTATTATAAGAGTAGATAGTATTTTACTGTATAAAGAAATTTATAGTACAAATATAGAGCTGGAGCTTTAGTACTCTTAATATATATAAGGACGAAACATGTCCTAACTTATAATAGTCTATCTTAGAGTCTATAGTTAATTATCTTACTAGAGTAGCTAGTTAGAGACTACCTATTAGTAAAGCGGTAAAGGCTATCCAGTCCCTAGCACGACTAAAATAGCCTAATACACCCTTATAGGACTAATTCTAAAGTTAACTATAAAGAAAGCCAGGTTCCTGGTTATAATAAAAGCGTTATAGATAACGAGTACACTATTTAAAGTAATAGTAATAAAGAGTTCTTTTAGAAAGCGTGACAACTTAATCAGCAATTCCTATAGCGACTAGATTAGTAACTAAAGCAATAACTAAACAAATCACTTAGAATTCACATTTTGCTAGGATATTTCTTCTCACTAGATATCTAGCGGTCCATCTAAATACCTATATCTATATAGGTATACTACTTCTAGTAAAGAGAATAATAGCAATAAGCGTATTTAGAAACTTAGTAATGCTAATTGAGAGATAGACGTCACCTAGTTAGTCAACAAGATGCATATAATAGTTAGGCACACGTTTAGTTAGAGCTGCTTAGTATTACAATATTAATAGTGGGAGGGTCACTAAGTAATACTACTTCAGATAGTTATAAACAAACTTATAGCTCTAAACTATAGGGACAGCATCTAATATAGAATAAATAGACAGATAAAGCATGAATCTTAGCTATATAGATGGAAAACATTTAGTAAACTATAAGCTTAGGCCTTTAGAGGCTAGTAGGAGTATAAGGGCTCTTTATTAAGGTAAGAATCTTATTATATCGGCACCTTCTAATATCTATCAGATAATATATAGTCTTATAATAAGTTATATATTCTCTTTAGCCTAGGCTAATATATAGGGAATTCCGATCCACTATAGTGTTGTACTTTAGCTGGTATAAGCGTAGGTGGGAATGACACAGCTATTAATTTTATAATAGTTATTATTTCTATAAAAGTTCTTTAATCTACACACTCTACTCTATTAGTAGCTTTATAAGTTCTTTCTACTACTACTTAGATCCTTCTATTATTATTCTAGTTATACTATAGACTCTTACCTTTACTTTTCTAACTATTTTCTCTACTCCTCTAGCTGCTTATACAGAAACGCTATTTCGCCCTTCTACTTCTTACTAGTAGGGGTACTAGGTCTCTTAAAACCTATAGTTTCTTTAGAGGATTAAGCGCTTAGGTCTTACTCTTATAACTCGTCTTCCTTAATACTTATACTAGAAGTCATTAATATGTTCTAGGGATTCTCTATAGCCGCTAGAGTATTATATATCCTCTTTAGATACGCTAGATAGAAAGTGTAGTAGATCTCTTGCATAAAGTTATACGTCCTCTTTCTATCCTAATTTTCTTTAAAGTTAAGTACAAAGGACTTAATAGGATATCGATAGAAGGCCATCTTATCTCTATCAATAATAGTAAAATAACTATATAGTTTCACCTGTTTGTTATTATATAAGACTAAGAACACTAGGATTTGTCCGCTTAAATTCACCGCTTACGCTTTGTCTGCAGCATGATAAAGTTATATAATAGTATCCACCGCTATACTACTACTATGCATGTTTTAACAATTGGCTATACTAATTTCTATATTAGTACTTTTAGCCTTATAAAGTAGAAACGGAAAATAAAGGTTATTAGTGAATAATATAGCGCGCTTAAATACTGTATAGTTCTATAACTTCACTAACTCTTTTTTACTAAAAGCGGATATAGTAATTCCAATCGCTAGATTAGGTTTTAGTCTAGGACCTCTGAGCATCTTATATCTTATCTACTCTATATTAATATCTTCTACAATATCTTCTAGCTCTTAGTAGCTATAAATTAATAGTAGCTCTAGTAACGGCACTAGTAGCAATATAAGGTCTTAATAGATCCTCGCCTTATTACGATTTTGTATCCGCTACTATACTAATAAGAATTTAGATAGTAGAAATACCATGTATTGTAGCTCTAGATAGGTACTTTTTAATAGGCGTTTATAGTATAACTTACTCTCTTATTATATATGCAATAGGCCTTATAATTCGTTTATATACACTCTATATCTAGCTAGAACTTTCTTAGATATAGTAGAGTATACCTTTAGTACTTTTCTATCCTTATAGCTTTATATATAGCTTAAACTTAGTAGACGTTTCTTTAACGAACCGCTCTCTTCCTAACTTATTATTATAAACTCCTTAGGCCACCACGTAGTATATACCCAATATACTACTAGTGACGCTATTAGTGACGCTATTAGTAGATATAATTCCGTCTCGTCTCTCTTGTAGTCTTTACTAGGTGCTAGACTAGTTATATTAGACGCGTCTGCAGTGACCCTAGATATCTACCTCTTTACGGGGTGCTAATATAGTTACCCCTTAGTATTAGCCTAAGATCTCTTTCTCTTTTATCCTTATAGATAATATATAGGATTCTCAACGTTGAAATAGGGATCTAGACTTGCTATAGAACCGTCTAGGGTAGACTATAACCTCTACTAGGAGATTTATAGGGCTTATCTAGATAGTAGGTGAATCTACTAAAGATAAGTCAGTTATAGCACGTCTTTATCTATTACGCCCTTTCTACCTCGTATTATATAGAGCTACTTATTAAGGGTAATAGTAGCAGATGACGTTTCTTCTTTCTTTTTCTAATTAAGTCGCTTCTAGTACTACGCGCTTTATAGTGCTATAAACATTTGAGTTAGGAAGAAAAGGTATCATGAGCGTAGTGCTTCTTTAGTTATAAAGGTAGGCGGACGTTATATTTAATTTCTCCTATAGTAATACTATAGGCGCTTAGTCTTTCTAGTACCTAGGCTACACACTCCTATTATACGTAATATTATAATCTATTAGTAATTAAAGTACGTTTAACACTAATGTAAGTATTATATAGGGGGCTACCGCTAATTTAAAAGGAGCCTATAGCTTTAGCCTTATTTATAATCAATATTTACAGTATATAAGCTAGTTATTAATATCTAATAGGGTCGTTTGCTTCTATAATTATCAGTCTTAGGATTTAGTTCAGCTTGTTTCCTACACTAAATAAGTAAGTACTATAAAATAGAACCTTTTTATAATACTTACTATTAGTAGCGGCTTAGCTTCTTATACTTGCTTCCTATTATAATAACTAAGAACCTTGTTAAATTTCTATAAAGCTTACAACGTTATTATTTTTCACCTAAGCTCTATTACTGTCCTATAAAACGTCCTAACGCTATTAAAACGTTATAGCTAAAAGTAGTACTTAATAGCCTAAGCACACAATAGATTATACATATAATACCTTTATATAATTTACTATTGACTAAAGCTTATAACGCCTTGTCTTTATCACTTGAACTATAGCGACTAAAATATATAGAATATAAAGCCTGGAATTAGCTTCTTCTCTTTTCTATTTCCCTAAATTCCTCTAAAAATAAGTAAAAACTATTTATTACTAAAATACTACAATCTATAAATAAACCGAATTAAAAATAACAACTAATTAAACCTCTAAATTATCACCCTATACCTTGTAACCTAGGTATATAGTAGTGTTTAAGGCGCTAAGTAAAATCGGCGACGTTACTAGTAGCTATTTAATACTAAGCTAAAGATATAGTAGTAGGAAGTGGTAGAGGAACGGAAGATATAGTATATAGTGTTAAGGATAGGGAAGATATATAGTAGAGTATAACTATATATATAAGATATATAAATATCTAGATAATATAAAGGAAGGGGTAAGCGGAGACTAGTAGGAATAGAACTATAGCTAAAATAGTACTAAGCTAGTGGATAAGCTATAAGACGAGTCCTGCTATTAGAGACTTAAGCCTATACTTTATCTAAGTGCTAAAGTTTATCAGGGCTATAAAATATTAATAGCACCTAAAGGCTATGTAGATAATAAATTAGACCCCTCATTAAAGGTAGAAAAGTAGATAATAGATCTAATAAGTTTTTACTCTTTCTTCTTTCTCTTTAAGTAATAATATTAGTAAATACTATAAAGACTCTCATATAGGAAGTTCTATTTAATAAGGATAGATAAAATTAAAAGTTAGAGCTATAGCAATATATCTAAATAATCTTTATATATATACTGCTTGGTATGCACTCACTTTTAATACACTACCATTGCCGCCTTAATAATTAATACCTTATCTTCTTCCTCTAGTTTAAGATATTCTCTCTCTAATATATTGCTAAAGTCCTTTTACTTCACCTAATTCTAGCCCTCTATAACTAATTTCGTCTATACCTCCTTTATAGTGTGTAGATATTTATCTCTTACCTCCCCTAATAATACTATCTTAATTGTCTATAAAGTTGTATTCTCCATGTAAAACCTAGTCTACTCTATTATCTACTATAATTTTTAGCTTCCTAACTATCCTATAAAAGGGCCCTCCTATAGCTCTATACTAGGAATAATAGAATATTAAGCCTATTATAATATCTTAAGCTAGGAGAGCGGGACTATAATATTAGTATTATAACGCTATTAGGATGAAGGGTTTAGTAGATCTCCTTAGTAGTAAGGTCTAGCTATATAAAGAGGAAGATACTAAAGTTAGTAAGGGAGTAAGTAAAGGTTAAGGAAGGGAAGGGAAGGAATTTAGTATCTACGACTATTAGATAGATAGTAAGCTAATAGTTTTATTTTTATTTAGACGTAAGGATCTTAATTATTCCTAGAGTAAAATCTATTACGTGGAATATTAGGGGAGGATAGTATTAAAAGAGTTGAAGTATTTACTCGGTAACTATATCGGGACTATAGGCGTTGTTATAGATGATCCCGTCTGATTAGATTAGGTATAATTTCGACTAGTTATACTGCAATGTCTTTAGTAAATAGGTATACATCTTTATAGATAGGAGCTTACTTATTATAGTACTCGAGGAGGATGGCCTTTATTATTATATAGGATTAAACGCTATATATCTTCATGAGTTTAATTATTTTAATATTAGTGACACTATATAGTAATACTCTTGAAGCACTCGTCCTTTAAAACTAAGCGTTATAATAGAGCTAGTTATATTATTAGCTGTGTAGGACTTCAAAACCATACCTCTAATACTATTTAATGTTATACCCCTTTTATATAGTTTAGATTTAATAGGGTTTAATTAAGGCTTTCTATTGCTTTAAGTGTAGTCTAGATTTGAACTAGGTTTAGAGACTCTTTAATACATAAAATATAGTCTCTTAAGATCCGTGCCTATTAAATAGAAGACTCTATAAGGCTAATCAATAGAGTAACTTAAAGTTAATCGGCTGATACAGCTAAGAGGGCTAAGGTAGGCGTCTTTAGCTAAAGAGGACGTCTAAGTAGTAACTTCTATAGATACTTAAATACGGCTATTAGCGGAGTTATCTATAGCTATTATATTAATAGCAGATGTAATACAGAATACCTATTAGTATAGAGTAACTAAGTAGATGTATATATAGTGCAAGTACCAGCTATAAGTTAATGGCAACATAAAACCTCTAATTGTGGTTACTCTTAGCTCTCCTTATAATTTCTTAACTAAAACTAATATTAATACCTACATCTGTATATGCAACTTTATAGCTCTATTACTAAATAACTTAGTATATCTACTTGTAGGAAATATGGAGCCCTTTACTATACTACTTCTAGTATTAATACGAAAGATAAATAAAGTATTACTTAGTGAGGACAACAAAACAACGAGAGAATTGTGGCTAGTTGAGCTATATAATAGCAATTAACAGCGGAATATATTATAAAAGCTACTAAGCTATATATCCGAGACATCTCAGTCTAGCTTCTTCTCTATATATACACCTAGGCTACCTAATGAGCTTTTTAAGAAGAACTATTTTATAGTCCGTAATAGAGGCGTTTTTATTATTTAAATGACCGGGCTTATACACGAGCTTCTAAATTCCTAATAGTCTAAAGCCCTCTATACGTTGTTTATATTAGTATCTCCTATAACTCCTTCTTTAGGGGTTAGATTATCTAAATACTAGCCCTAGATGCTCTGGTACTTAAGTTTATAGTGGGATTTATTTTTATATTTAGGATCGTACGGCATGAATAGTAGATAAAGTATACGCTTTTACTATTATAAAGGCCGAATAATAGTAGGTAGAAACATTAGCTAGGAAAGCCATCAGCGTGTGTTTAATAATAGCGGCTTATCTATATAACTAGTATAGTTAGGGGCAAAAAATACTTACCTTCTAAAGAATACTATTAGAGTAATAAGAAGTAGTAAGCCGGCAATACGCTGTTTTTTGGACTTCTATAACAAAAAGTAACTAATATACTAGCTAAATAATACTATATAAGCATTAACCCTATAAGTCCTGTCCGGAAAAGGCTACGCCTTATCTCTAATACTATATAATCTATAGTATTAAAAGGCGTCTTATATTCTCTGTATAGAGTCTACTTCCTTTACTTTAAATAGATTTATCTATCTTTTGTTAAGGCTATAGGCTAAGCTATTAGCTAGACTAGAGTAGGTTGCTGATAGAGTGGTAAGGATAGTCTTATAAATAGTAAGGATAATAAAGAGGACGAAAAATACTTTAGCAGATTAAAGGGTATTGCCTTACTAAAATCCTATTACGTAGAGTAAGAGACCTTATATACTAAAGCTAGTTAATTACTAGTAAAGCGAGTGTAGAGACGCTAAGAGCTATCAGGATTAGAAGTGAATAAAGTTATATCTAGTAGATTATAAAGCTTAAAGGCAAAGAATCTTAGTAAGTCACTATAAGACGGTAAAATTTAATACTTACCCTATAATAGCACTGAGAATAATGAGGTACTCTAATAAGGGTTAATTTCTATATAGTATAAGACTTAAGTAGTTATAGGCTACTTACTATTATACTTGCTGTAATTATGAGCTTTTTACCGGTTAAGGCTATAATAGACTGCTAGCGTCTACTGGTAATAGATATAGGCTAACTGATTTATAACTTAAACAGAGTACATCGAGTCTCACTCCCTTACTAGCTTAAATTACTATTACTATTATTTTCGAAGAACTAGACATATAATGGTATAGGCTCTTAAGCTACCTTTTAAACACTATAGGAGAATACAGGGTTAGTTACTTAGTAATTCCTAGCTAAGTCTTAGAAAGAAATCCATCTATACCCCCCTATAATCAAACTGGGACTACTCTAACCAAATAGTACACTTATATACTATCTTAGTATAAGCTAGCGTTTAGCTAGTAGCGTATACTCTAGCTTTGCAGCTCTTAAGGGAGAGTATACTAATACGTCAAACTTCAAAAATTACTTTCATCCTCCTTAGCTAGCTACCTTATATTAAAGTAAAATCTAGTAGAGAATATCTACTTTCCTACAGGTCCTTTAGTTCCTAGATCTAGGCTATATATATTAGACTTATTTGCTTTTATCCTCCTCCTATACTTTACCTAATATTATATAACTTATAGCTACTATGTTTTTTATCTTTACCTTTTATACCCTACTAGACCTTATGCCCCTCTTTAGTACTATTTCTTAGTATGATATTAGATTCTAGTAAGGAGCTACTATTGCAGCAACTAATCTTAGTATCTATTTCGTAGCTATATAACCGTGTTAATTAGCTTAAGTTTCTAGGTACACTAAAGAGTTATACTATCTCTAAAAAAGAAGTCCCTAAAAAAGGTTATTAACTAGAGCTATAAGATTATAGTTGTCTTAGATCGCTATATATATACTAATCTAGAAGTTCCTAAATAGCTTAGCTAACTTAAACTAAAAGGTATCCGCCTAGTAACCTAACACTTTATTAAAGCAGTTAATAGCCAAGTTACTAATAATAAATACTATAAGAAAGCGTTTTCTTAAAGGTTAAAACTGAATATCTATATCCTCCATATTAGGAAAGTAGATTCCTAACTTATAATAACTAGAGGTTAAATAATTAGGTGTCGAACACCTGCTAAAGTAGTTACTTAAGGGCTTAGAAGCCCACTTAGAGCCTACTTAGAGTTAATTCTATTTATCTCTCTTACTATATAACTCTAAATATAACTTTCTAATTGCCAACCGGTAAACCTTTTCCTACTATTAGGATTATAGTATTAGCTGGCTCTAATTTAGCAGGTATCTTATTCCGTAGATCCTGAGTATTCTCCTATTGTACTATATATAAGCCGCTACCAAGCCAGTCTAGTTCAGTTATATTCTAGTAAGTTATCACCGGTCGTATTTGTCTTTAATTAAGATTGTTGGCTCCTATTCTACTTCAACTTACCTATAGACCTTATAAAACTATATCCTTAATTACCTAATTCTATTTAATAATATATTCTATATATGTATTCTAATAATTCGTATAATAAGTATAGTTAGAGCCCCTTTAAGGTTGATATGGGTAATACACGCTATAATATCTTATACTACATAATAATAATATACTTATTACCATTTAAAATCGTGTATCTTACTTCTTACTAAAACTATAGGCTTAGTAAATATTTCATGAGATTTCCATCAGGCTTTAGTTAAGTCCTCGCGGTTTAGTCTAGTCCACACTATATATCTATTATATAATTCTATCTATTCTATACTTAGTACTTCTTTATCCTGCCGGCTCCTTAGCTTATTGCTATCCCTATAAGCCGCTTCTATTTCCTTTACGTAAGTTCTAAGCTTCTCCTCAACTATTTTCTAATACTTCTTATCTAGTAGAGGATATTTAGATTTAGTAAGCTGAGCGAGATCTTCTAGTACTATCGTTAAATTAGCGAGAGATAGTTTATATAAGAACTTAGTACTATACTATTTTTTACAAGAGATATAATAATATAGGCAATATTTTCTAGTAACCTAGCTATATCTTCTAATCTAACTATATCCTAAAATCGACCTTAAAGATATATTCTACTACTATTTTAGTGGGTGTAATACATATAGATTTATTATTAAAGGCATGCTTAAAGAGGAGGTAACTCCTTTAATATAGTTCCATCGTTAATTTCAGTTATAGACATTCTAGTTAATTAAAAAGTGCCTTTAAGAGTATTTAACTAATAATAGTCTATATAGGGAATAGTTAATTATAGGAATGTACACGGCCTCGCTTTATTCTTTAGCCTCCTAGAATTCTATTACTAGGCTTAAGGGGTAATCCCCTCCTTTTATACCTTAATTATATACTATAAAATTATACTTTAGTTCTTTTTTACTATTATTATATAGAAATTCTTTCTATCAGCGCCCTATAGCCGTAATTAGTCCTACCTCTAGTCTTTGAAGCACGCCCTAGCTTAGGTAACTATCTTACTCGTCTTACTATTCTTTATTATCCTTTAGGCTATAGCACTCTTTATATTTAGACATCTTTCTACTACCTACTCTTAGATCCTACTAATTTTTACTATTAGCCTAGGCGCACTGTAATAGTGCTAAATGCTATAGAGCACATCAAATAATAGAGCCTACCTCCCCTAGGCCGGATTACTAATTACCTCTATAATATTAGAGCGGTTACTTTAGCTCTAACTCGATTTACTTAACTTACTTTAAGGTATTAGCTTTAGTATAATCTTGCTGTAGACCTTGACGCGCTTCTATATCACCTTTACCTTAATAGTAGCTTATAGGTTCAGCTCTATTACTACTATAATAGCCCATGCTTACACGCTAGATAATACTAGGCCTAGCGACGTCTTCCCCGACTTTTCCGCTAGGTTAAGCGAGGGCCTAAGTAAAGCTTAGTTCTAAATCGATTTAACATCCTAGTTATTGATATCTATTAGATACTTTACCTTCTTCAGGAAGGAGCAGTTAAGTAAACTATAGACTTAACACTATTTAGACGGATTATTTAGTTAGCACTTATAACAGATAGTATAGATTTATTTCCTTGTATATATATATATATATTAAGTGTTTAAATATTTTTAATTAATAGTTGTAGATACCTAATGCCCGTTGCAAACTATTTTAGGTCTATCTAGTTATTTAAGCTTCTATATATTTAGAAGGGGTTTCTGAGCGCTTAACGTCTTAAGATAGCCTTTATATAAAAGTGCTTTGAGTAATTTACTATTTATCTATTATGTACTATAATAGGGACCATGAGTCTCAACATTATATAGATAGAAAAATTAAAATAGAACTCTTCTTTTTAGAATTTATAGTTATTAGATGTTATAATCTAACTATACTAAGAGAGCTTCTTTATTTAAAAGTAACCTTAGTACTTAAAGGTGGCTATTTAATAATATAGTATGTAAAGGCGTCCATCTATAGCTACTAGTAGTGTTTGGATCAGCACTTCTTTCAAGATATATATTTACTACTTCTATATGTCTATTACTTACAGCTAAGTTTAATAGTTTTAATCTATTATTAGTAGTAATTATTAGATTACCACCGCTTTGAAGAAGTATCTTTACTACTTTAATATATCTATTACTTATAGCTAAGTTTAATAGTTTCAATCTATTGTTAGTAGCAATTATTAAATCACCACCGCTTTAAGAAGTATCTTTACTACTTTAACATGTCTATTACTTATAGCTAAATTTAACGGCGTCTATCTATTATTATCGCTATGCGCTGCCACTACTTTAACTAACCTTTCTATTATCTTAACTTTATCTACTCTTTAATCATATAGAAGTATTATTATTTCTTTTTCACTCCTTCAGTTCCCTTCTACTACTTTAACTACCTCTCTATAATCTTAATTTTATTAGCTTATTAACTAAGAAGAAGCGTTATCAGCTCTTTTCCACTCTCCTAATTCCCTACCACTACTTTAACTACCTCTTCTATAATCTTAGCCTTATTTACTCTTTAATTAAGAAGAATTTAGGTAATATTTATTAATCTAAATTCTACCGCCTAGTATATTACTAATTTTCTATCTAACTAACTAAAATATCTTTAGTATAGTAGAGAGTAATAAATATAAGACCAAGCTAAAGATAATCTATTACTAATTTTATAAAGCTGAGATACTTTTATGAGCCAGCTCTTGCTTATTATACACGTATATAGGTAATATCTTATTAACTATAATTTGATCTAATAGGTATTGTATCTTTAACTATAGAGTCTTAAGAATTTAACTATTATAAAATAATTAGCTTATGAGTTAGGCCGTGGGAAATACGGTATCGGCGGTTAAAGTTATTGCTGGCCTTTACTTATATGCTATTACATGCTAATATAGGTAGGATTAGGCTTCTAAATAGTAGCGCGCTAAACAACTTATATTAATCCTCTATAGATTAGTCCAAGTATGTAGTATCTAAATATAGATATTTTATACTAAGCGTAAAGCCTATAAAGGAAAAGCAGTTTGCTTCAGCTAATAGCTATTATTATATAAGCGCGCAATTGTCGAATTGTCTTTTTCTTCCGCTACTTAAAGCCTATTCCTAGTCGTTATATATTTATCCTCACTATCTAGAAAGTATAAACTAATCATCTCTAGTGTTAACTAGACGCTTCTCTTCCGCGTTTAGTAATATATAATAATACTAGAAAGCTAGAATGTAGCTCCTTAGGACATTCTATAATAAGTCTTATACTAGCCCCTAGTAAAGGCTAGGTAGGTGGTAAGACTCACGCTCCTAAATCAGCAGGTTTATAGTATAAGCCCTTTGTGCAAGCCTGCTCATGCTCTCGACATTAATTTCTTACTATATAGTATACTCACGCCTAGTAGTTTTTAATACTAAGCATTTCGCCCTACTACTATTATTAAATATTATAATAAAGCTATATAAGATATCGTTAAGTATTTGTGCATTGAACCTTTCTAGTCTAATAGGTAATAACCTATTTAGCTAATTAACTTTAGCGTTTATATACTTAGTAGCGCCTACTATATATATTGCTATTACGGTTGTGTTACTCTTTACAGTCTCTTATTATAATATAGCCTACTCTTAGACTTCTTAGGACTAGCCTAGGATTAAAGGATAAACAACTGGTATATACATCTATAGTAGTCCTATAGCGAGTAGTACTCGAAGTACTATAGCTATTACTAGTAGCTATATAAGGCCGAAGGATTTACTACCCACAGTTATGAGCTATACTAGTAATACCACCAGCAACTCGAACATTTATTGTTTATTTTAATCACCTATGCCAACGACTTATAGCGCACCTAGCCTAGTCGAGTAATAATTTAATAGCTATTTTACCAATTTGGTTAATCCTAAGGGAAATGCCGAAATATCTATATCTAATAGTTATCCCTTAGGTGATAGGCTTTCTATGCTAAATACTACAACATCTGCTATATACTACTAGTACTTTTACTTAGGCTGCCTGTTTATAAATAAACTATTAAAACTATTCTATACTACTA
>JAGFMK010000312.1:0-37283 GCA_021030975.1 Lichenothelia convexa
GGAGAAGAAGGAAGAGGAGGAGAGGAGGGGCATGGGCGTGCTGTGATTTTGTTGGGTGGGAGAGAAGAGGGATAGCGAGGGATGAGGTAGGAGGACTGGGATGGGATAAAGCTTTAGGTGGATGGAAGTCGGGAATGGAAGGGGATGGAGAGAGGATGCAATGGGCGCTGTGGGCAGTGCGGTACCAGCTGGAGGCGGGATAGACATGGCAGACTCTCTAGACGTCGGCATCTTGGGGGAGCTTTCCATCGCAAAGTGGTAGCATAACTGCAACTGTGCAGTTGGATGGAAGCATTCTGCGGGCTCCAGTTCATCTTTCTAGCACTTAACATCCCTGAAGTACAACCTGCTTCTTACATATAATGCAGTCAATAGTCTGGAACACTGGTAGACCGAGTTCCGGATGTACAATATCAAGACCGCAGCCATGAATACGCTAACAGCGTGAAAATAGCTATGCAAACCGGGTAGTCAAACACGCTCCAAAGTGATATACACTAACACAGTTTCCGGCTGCCGTAGCAGGTCCAGCAAACGCCAGTCCGGATCCATCGCTGTGCTGAAAGAAGAAACCTAAACATGAAACAAGAAGATGGCGACGCCCTACGCCATGACAGAGTTACACCGAGCAAAACTCCGCAGCAGGAAACGCTCTGCGCCGATGTGCTCCATCCGAAGAAGTACTCCGTCCCCAGCGGCCACTCCTTTCGCACTTCAGACCCCCGGCTGAAGACATATCATAATATCACGCATCGGCACCCGGACGTCCTCTCATCGTCACCATGATCTATCCTCCCCATGAAGCTTCCCTTCCCCGATTTAGCATTCGCTTCCTCCTCATCGACAATATCCTGCGGTCGGACAGTCATATGCACCACGTTCGCTGATGCAGGATTGAACCGGCAGTCTGCAACACAAATCCACGTTAGTAAACTCCGCCAACGCCATAGAGCTCAACAGCGGAGGTGGACGGAGTCATGAGATTTTAGGCGTACCCTTCAGATGAGCCTTATCGTCCAACAGTCTCCCAAAGTGAATAAGCCGTATCGAGCTCGGCGACGAAGGCCGGGGTTCCCACTCTGTGACACTCCCAATTAGCCACCAAGCCACACTCCCACACTCCCACCCTTCCCTTTCTCCTTCCCTTTCCCCCAACATATAACATCCCAAGACAGGCCAGCATAGCATACCTTCCCGCCAATCCCTCCAAATAAGCTCCTTAAGCGTATACACGCTAATCCCAAACGGATCCATGCCCTCCACCACGACATTCCTCTTCCTCAAATACCTCTCATCGATGGTATACGGATGCCGTGCTCCGCTTGTCAAGAGGAGTGTTATCAGGACTGCTGGGTTGCCGGAGGGGTCGGGTTTGAGGATGTTGGGGCTGTCGGTCGAGGGGCCGATGGGTTCGGATTGTTGGCGTTTTCGGGAGGGGGAGGTTGGTTGCGGTGGAGCTGGGTTGGAGGATAGTGCGGAGGGAGGATGGGAAAGAGTGGTTTCGTATGGTTGTGATGGTGGCGGTTGTGTGGGATTGCTGGTCGTAGCAGATAACATGGGTGGAGTGTTATGAGAGTCCCGTGGTAGTTGTTCTGTTTGAAGTGTGCTCGGTGACTGTGACCCTTGTGGCGCCGATATGGTAGTTGAAGCCATGAGCTGGCTCGAAAGTGTGCTTCAGAGATAACGAGAGACTGGGTATATGGGGTTCGAAAGAATGGCAGTATGTGATGTGTTGTCTGTGGCAGCAGAGCAAGTGATGAGAGGCTTATATGCCGAATGTTGTTGTTTCCACATCTTCAAAGTTGAAGTTGGAAAGGAGCGTTTGGGCTGTTGCCAAAAACGGCAATCTGGGGGATCACCGCCCCGGGTAGCCCGGCGCGCCGGGCGTGAACGGAAGGTGAGGCTTCGCAATCGCCAAGAAGGGACTACCTACTTCGCTGGATCAGAGACTCTGACGTCTTCCATGAGGTATTAATTCGATGTGCTCCACTGCAGTTTATGCTGATTCGGTATCGAAGATTCGTCATCACCGTCATAAGGGAGCATTACAAATTAACCAAGGGACTAGCACTGGGCACAGCAAGGATTGGAAGAGCTAATTGGAATCTAACATCTGCTTGGGTGCTGGTCGAACCGGTAAGTCCATCAATATCTAGGTGGAGCAAATGACCTGAACAATCTTTGGTGTGCACTACTGTCTATAACCGTTCAAGTCGAGTGGCTAGCATCGCGAGCAGGCAAAGGCGTGGCTCGTCAACCTCAATTAGCCTGCGTTATGTGCGGAAGAAAGATTCTATTTGAAGTCACTCAAGGAATTAGGCGGAAACTATTATGTCTTTAGCTTGAAGTTGAGCCAAGCCATGCTCCGTACAAATTACAGTTCTCCATTCGTATGCCATCCACTTCCTGCCTGACACCCAGCATCCTCACTTTACCAATGACCTCGTCTGAACCTTCCCTTGCTCTGACTGCCCACCCGTCAAGCAAGCTGTGCAGCTTTTCCACAACATCTGGTCTGTCTTCGATCAACAGCGCAATGGCATCAAACCCTCCAGCACCAGGTACAACGCCACCAACAACACCTGGAATCTGGGAACATGCATCCAAAAGTTCCGTCTGCGCTTTCGGCTCAATAGGTACCTCTGACTTCTCGGACATGGCTCTGATCGAAGCCCGTATTGCTCGAATGCACTCTTTCAGCCGGGAGTAATCCTGGCTATGCTCATCGTCAATTCTGCGTAGCTCAGCCGCAAGGGCATCGTTCTGTTTCTGTAGATCGTTCCAGATCCGGTTCGCTGCCTCCGGCTTCTCCTTTCGCCAGCTCAGAACCTTCTTGACCATTCCTGGCGTCTGTGAGCCACAATCGACATCACACATGACCAATCGAAGACCCTTGGGTACGGTAACAGCTGACTTTATAACCTCCGTATCCCATTTCTTGCTCTCATCTTTATCTTCTACTAAAGTTCTTAACCGCGTGGCACAGCCTGGTGATCCCACCTCTCCGTGTCCCTCGAGCAGCAAAGGTGAGAATCTTCGATAGAGACACGACCCATATACAGCGGAAGCTACATCGAAGCCAGAGCCAATCTTGCCTTGAGCTGCTGAATGCGCTGCTTGAGCCAGATTGTGAAGCCTCGTTTTCGCCGGCTCTGTGGATAAAGAAGTCTCATATTCGGGGAGGTAATGTGATAGCATCGCGGCGACAATAGCCGTTACTAACGCAGCGGATGACCCAAGGCCAGTCTTGTGCGCTTCCCATAGCGGAACGCCAAACTGCACGAATTGACCATCCTCAACGCGAGTTGGTGCGTTGGTTGTCGGTTGGGAGTAGTAGTCCTTGTCCGCAAGAATAGTGATAGTTGCGGACTCTGGAATGACATGTGTAACGGATGCTACGTAGCTCAGAGCGAAGGCAAGAGCCGTCTCCACGAACGGATTTTGATGTATTGTAGTGAAACTGAAGCTGTGCTGCTAGTATGAGCGTCTTGATGATATTTAGCACGTTTTGAATTTCAGGATTTGACCGTGCTCAGACTGATGTCGATAGATCGAAGTATTCCGAGAACATAGGTCTGTCCAATATTCTAACGTGAGATCCTCTGCTGTTCTAATACGTGCTCATGTATGTGGTATTTATACGCCATGTTTGGAAAATACGTGCAAAGTCATTAACCACTTACGCTCTCAATTGCGTGACCTCGATCCCACCATCCTGCGCAGTCTGCCTATATCCATACCTCCAATTCGCAAAGTGAAACTGCGGCGACTTCACAATGATCTCCGTTAGAGCTACCCCAGTGCTTGTAGGTATGGCTTGAATGTGCACGTGGATCCTAGCATCAAGTGCAAACACAAGACCGGTATACTCGCGATCCAGAACAAGGTAGCCTCCAGTCAGCAGCACCTTCCCTGGAGCAGAGACCGCTCTCTGAGAGGGCTGCATGGCTTAAGGTATTTTGTGTTCAGGGTGTGTTAATTTGACTCGAAGGGGAGATTGACAAGACAAGTGGCAGCTAGCGAAATGTGGGGTTGCGGGGGTTGCGCTATTGCTGCGAGCATACTCCCGTCTGTATAACCCGACCCGGCTCATAACGGACCGCTTTCCAGTTAATTGCTAGAGTATAAGGTTAACCAGTACTCTATAGAACTTATTGACCTTGGTATAATTTTTAAACTATCTAAGAAGTCCTTAGGTACTAGGCTAGTGATAATAGACTCGTATTTAGTGCTATAGAACTACAGTTATTACTATAGTAAATAGTAATACCTTATAGGCTACTAAAAGACTAAGGTATTAAAGGTACCTAAGTAGAGGTAGTATATATAAAAGTATATACGACACTAGTACTATATAGTCTAGTATACCTTATATATTCTTTTTATAAAGTTATAAATATTATTAAATTAATATAATAAGGTTAATTATTATTCTATAGAAACTATTAAGTACTAAGTATTTATCTAAGAATATAGGGCTAAACCTACTACTTAGTATTATATAATTACTAACACTTTATTATATACTAATATACCCCCTTAAAGCGGCTATTTACTTAATACCTATACTATACTTCTTAGCGTCCTTAGTAGAGTCTAGTACTAAAAAGTTCCCTTTTTATCTATTCTATTATACTAATCTCTATAAGATCTAGTATCTTTATAAATTCCCTAAACTTAGCCTTTCCTAGAGGCTTAGTAAGTCTATTAGTAACTATAATATTAGTAGAAAGGTGCTCAATCTAGACTTCTCTCTTACTATTTAGTATCTGTAATATAATAATACTTAATATTAATATACTTTATTCTTAGTCTAAACTCCTTATTAAAAGTAAGGGTAATTATAGAGAGATTATTTTTATAATGGAGAAAGGGCTTTAGGTTGCTACTAGTATATCCTACTTCTTTAAGAAGATTATAAAGCTAAAGAACCTCTATAACTATATATACTAGACTATTAAATTCTACTTTAGTAGAACTAAGCGCCTATATAGGCTATCTTACTAACTTCTAGGAGATTAATCTACTAAGTACCTTAAAGATATATCTACTTATTAACTTCTTTATAATATAATAGCCCTATAGATCTAAGTTAATATAACCCTTAAGGTCTAAGAGGCTAGTACTATTATTAGCTAAAAGGATACCTATATAGGTACTTCTATAAAGGTTATAAAAGACTCTCTTTAATAATTCTATATACTCTAGGCTAGGATTAGTAGTAAATTAGGCCAGTCGTCTAACAATAAATACTAAGTTAGGCCTAGTATATATTATTAGCTATATTAAGGAACTAATAGCCTTTTAATAGAACTTAATATTATTTATTATAGCTTCTTTAGTATACTTTTATATATCCTTTAACTATTTAAGTATTAGTATAGGTACTAGTATATACTTATTAAAGCCAAAGTTGGCTAAGATCTTTTTAATATAAGTATTCTAAACTAATATTATTATTTTATTCTTCCTATTATAGATAATTCTAATACTAAGGAAGTAGGAACCAACGCCTAGATCTTTTATCTTAAAGTACTTAGTAAGGTACTTCTTTAGCTATTTAATACTATTAATATTAGAGCTAGTAAGTAGTAGATTATTAATATATATAAAGATAAGAATATAGTTCTTAGTATTACTAAACTAGGTGAAGAGATAGGGGTCTAATTCTAGTGCTTTATAACTAAGAGATTTAAAATACTTCTTAAGGTAATTATACTAGAGATATAGTACCTATTTAAGGCTATAAAGTATAAGAGGCTATAGTTAGTAGGCTACTAGGAAGTATATAGTAGAGTTTAGAGTTACTTAAGTAGGACTAGAAGGTATTAAAGGGTGTCTAGTAGCCCCTAGGTTGCTATAGTATAAATTACTAGCTTTCTAATAAGGGCTTCTACCTACTCTATATACTAAGAGCTAGTAGAGTACCTCCTATAGTTTATAGGAGGCCCCTAGTAGTAATATAGGTAGCTAAAGAACTCTCTAAGGCCTTAATAGGTCTTCTAGAGGCGCTAGCACCTCTAGAAGGTATTTAGAGATCCTATCTAGTTATTAGTATATAATAGAGCCCCCCCTTTTTAGAAGCTTTAGTCTCTAAAGCTTTAAATAAATAAAAAACGGACTAGTATTAACAACTAATACTATTATAGTGCTAGCCTAGCTATAATCCGTTTTAGAAGGTAATATTAGGGTTAGGACGGTCGCGGCGTTACGCTAGATACTAGGTTTAGGTTATAAAATAATATTTTAGTATAACTAATATTTGTTTATTATTTGGCAATACCTCTATAAAATTTTAAATAAAACTTTAAGATTAATCTTTAAGTTCTTAGCTTTCTTTTAATATTAATCTTATATTAAACTACTAAGTATATAGTATTAGGGGTTTCCTTTTAGTCCTTACTACTATTAATATTTTATTTCACCTTAATATCTTATATTAACTATAAAGTAATAATAAGTAGGGGTATAGGAGGCTAACTATATATAGTAACGTGATTTTTTATTAAGTAAGCATCTCTTTTTAATATAAAAGGGCGTTATTATACTAACTTACACCTTCTCTTAATACCTAATATCTTTTACCTTCTACTACTACCTATCTTTATTTAATATCTTATCTATTCCTTATCTTACTAAACTATACTTTACTATATCTAAAGCTCTTTATATAACTAAGGTAAAGCTTAAGTCCGCCTATCCTAACTTCTACCTCTAGTACTATAAGGTACTTACTTATATTAATACTTATAAGGAGATATTTAACTATATATTTGAGGCCGATATATATAGAACCAATCTAAAGTATAAGTGCGTCCGCTATAGTTGAATAAACGGATATTATTACTAGATAGGTATTACTTTACTATTACCTATCTTCTTTTACTAATAAGTTAAAGGCTCCTATTACTAATAATTGTATATATAAGGTAATAAAAGTTCTTATAAAGCTTGCTAATTAGTACACGATTACTAGTACTAATATTAATCTAAATAAAATCTACACTACTTCTCTTAACTATTAGTAATTTAGGGAATAAGCTTTAAGGCTAATATATAGTTTATAAGCTTATATAGCTCGTAAAACTCTTATAGCTTATATCCTACCTTATAAGCTCGTAAAAAGCTATAAGCTTTTACTAAGCTTATTAGATATTAATAATATTAATATTATTTAACTAATAATAACTATTAATTATATAATTTACTAAACTATTAGATAAATTAAATTGGTTATTATCAATGTCCTAATACCTTAAACCGTTATTATAAAGCTATATACTTGAAACTATTAATCTATCATTTATAATATATCTATTATAGTTGTTTTCTATACTTTATTACTATACATTATAATATATAGTATTATTATTATCGACATCTACTATAAACTTATCTCCTTTTCTCTCCTTAATATTCTCTATATATCTACTATTAGGAGTAATTATAGGGTTTATTTAACACTATATTACCAAGATTAATATTACTGCTTTATACTCTTATTACTATAAATTAGTTTCGTCCACGTTTATCTAACTTCTATCTTATATTCCCGCTATATAGCTCCTAGCTAAAATAATAGATCTTATACTATAGCTCTATAAGAGAGCTTTATCTAAGAGAAGTAAAGTTATTAGGCCGCGCCGCCTGTATTACTATATCCTGCCCTATATTCTCCTTACTATTAGCCTTAAATAGCTTATAATCCTCCTCTATACTTATTACTACCTTATTATAGTTACTAACCTTATTATACTAGATCTCGTCCTTGCCTATCTAACTAACTATTAATTTAAATTTCCTAAAGGAGGTCGTATAGGGCACCTCTACTAACTCTTCTTTATATTTAATATATATAGTATACTTAGAGGGTTTATTAGAGCGAGGTCGTGCCTTCTTACCTTTAGCTTTTACTAGTAGGTTAGTTAAACTACCACTCTTTACCTATATATATTAGTACTATCTCTCTATAGATATAGCTATATATATACTCTTCTTACTAGGGTCTACCCTCTATCTAGCCCTACTACTATAATTCTCTACTACTAGTAGTGGTAATTTAACTTCTATAGCCTATAGTTATTAGTATACACTCTAATAGGCATTACTAATATACCCTATCTATAGCGTCTTAGTATCCTATACTTCCTCTTATAGCTAGCCTAATATTATATATATAGGCGGTAGTCTTCTATAAATCTAGTTATTAGCTTTATTCTACTAGAGTACTTAATTATATATCTTAATACTTAGAGTAATAGTTTAAGTAACAGTTTTACTAGCAACCTTACTACTTAGTACCTATAGATATTAGCTAAAACCTATAACACACGGTTATATATACCTCTATCCTTAGCTAGCTACTAGGTATATCTAGTAACAGAGATTAATATAAACTATATCTAGAATTCTCTTTACTACTAGGCTAATAATTATTTCTTAGTTAGAGGAGATTGTTAAGACACTACGTATTAGGGTTTATTAATAGTATTAACTTCTTTATAACTATATTTTCCAAAATATTAGAATACTATAGTACAGCTATCTATATTATACTCTATAGTAATTTCTTCCTATTAGCTAATTAATTATTCTAGCCTTCTATTCTAATATACTAAAAGTCTATATATATTAACAATGTTATATATTAGCCTCATTACTATTATACCCTCTATCTTAGCGCTATTTATATATATAACCCTTTTAGATCTGTTCTATACTATAACTCTTTTTTCCTATATAGCATATTAAACTAGCACTAATATAAACTAGATAAGCTACCTAGAAATAGGCTTAAAGAAGTGCGCCGTGTATAAGTGACGACCTAATACTCCCTCACTAGTTATAAAGAAGAAATTAGCGATATTTTTTACTAAGACGTCCCCTATAAATTATCTATTAGGTGCCTATAGATATTAGAGATTATATAGCCTATTAATTTTGTATATACCTCTTACTAAGGTTTATATTTATATACCTTATTATTAAGTAATATATTAATATAGATAAAGGGTTTGTTATTACTTATAATACTAAAATAATGCCTTATAACAGTCCTGACCTTATATATATAGCTATTATAAACCATCTACACGGTATCTCTTTTCTACTAGCTATTAGCTAGATAGTTTTACTTATATTATACTATAGTATTACCTATCTTAATTCAAAATCTTCTAGTGTCTTATTTACCCTTATAGAAGCTATACTAGTCTTTACGCCTAAATAGTTACGTATATTAGTCTATATAGTATTTACTAGTTAGTTTATATAGTCTTTATCTATTTCTATCTAGGGTAATAGGTATATATCTATAGCTATACGTTTCCCTATTATAGTAACCAACTTGACTATTAACACTACTATATCTAGCACCTTCTTATATATAGTACTTAATACTATCTTCTAGTACCTCTTTATCCTATACTATAAAGGGTTATTAGCCTTTAATTATATAGGACTTTTCTTATTAGTTATACTATTATCCTCGTCCTTATCCCTAATAGTATTAGTTTATATAGGAAGTTATATTAGGTTACTTATCTCTATAGCCCTAATAAAAAACCGCCCTAAGATGTAAAGGAGCTATTTAACTTATAGAATTTATTACTAAGAGGTCCTAGGCTTCTAATAGTCTATATATATTAGATCTATAATAAGCTGTACTATATATATAGGCCTATGGTATATTTAAGTTATAAGTCATAGATAAGGCTTAGTTCTACTTCTATATTACTATTATCTAAAATAATATGCTTATACTTAGTCCTTTATTTTTTAAATATAGTAGGCGTTAAGGATACTCAGGCCTTATTACACCGCTTATATTTCTACTTAAGTTAGATAGATATAAGTATAAGGCTTATAATAGACTTATAGGACTAACTAGTTAGCCCTATATCTATAGATAAGAATTAACTTTTTAGTATAGAAGAGAAAGAATATTACAACTATTAAAACTAGAGGGGCTACTTCTAGTTATAAGGTGACGTATTAATATTTATTAATAGCCCTAAACCCTAGTTAGTCTAATGCTATACCTATATTACTAGCTAGGAATGTATTTAACTAACTACATAATTAGTTAGTTACTAACTTATTTCTACATTTATCCTTTTATATACTATTACTACTAGCCGTTCTATATACTATTCCTTTCTTATTACTAGATGGTATTATATATATATAGAATAAATATTATTTTAGGGTGGCGCTTACTATTCTTCTTTAGCCGTGAAGCCTTAGTAAGACACTCTTAGTTTCCTTCTTTATAAATATTAGTACTAGAGGTAGGTATTATAGTTCTAAAGTAAAGGATAAGTACTATATTAATTTTTTTATAGATACTATTACTACTCTAACCTTAACTATAAATTAAAGCTCTAAGATAATTAACCTTTAGGTAGTACCTGTTAGGTTCCAAAATCTTAACTCGTACTAAATTAATCTAGCTAGAACGGGCTAGAAATATTAGTGATAATTAGTTACTAAGCTAACAATAGATAACTACTAGTAGATGCCTATAATAGAGAATACTAGTGCTACAGTCCCTATAATCTTATAGCTACTATTAAGGGCGATAATAATGTCTATTATTGTATTCCTAGTAATACTCGCCTACTAATTCTATCTATTAGTCAGTTGCTAAATACGCCGCTTATTATTTATCTACTAGAATAATATTTATCTACTAGTATAAGCTCTATAAAAGTGTCTAAGTCTATAGCTATAACTATTATAAAGGAGACTAGATTTTATAGCCGTTTACTTATACCTTTACCTATTTTAACTATAGATCTATAGCTTCTATTATACTATATTTAATTCCTCTTTAGTTACTACTACTATATCTAGCTATCTCTAAATATCTAGCCTTTAGCTATATATATTACCGTTATTTCCTATAAGTATAGCTAGTAGCTAGTAAGGGGGCGCTGGGAGGGGTCGGGTCACTCGTCTTTTCCTTAGGCTGTTTATCTACTTCTCTAGCGGCGCCTATAGTAGCTTATTTAATTAGTTTACCCTAATTAATATTAAAGGTTAGGTAAACTGACCCTTATATATATATATCTTCTAAAGCAGCCCTCTAAGTAGGCTTACTTATTATTACTATATCCTTACTATTACTACTATAGTAGAAGATAGTGTTAAGGGTCTTATAGTATTATAAATCTTCTATAAGAAATAATAAGAACTTAGTATACCGTAGATCCTCTATAGTAAGTTCTATAGCTAGTTATAAGGCACCTTAAAATTCTTATATATAGTATACTATCTATATATCCATGCCTACCTATTATATCTTTATAACTATAGTCCTAAATAGCTAAATAGGTAGGCTACTAGTGACCCTTAAGTCCTCCTTAATATAGCTATCTATATACTATCTCTTATTACTTATATATTTCTAAGTAACCTCCTTAATATACCTCTTCTACTAGGCCTTAGGTACCCCTTTAAAGATATCTCGGAACTAATCTAGAGACTCTTTAAGTACTAGTTCTAGGCGCTCTTTATTCTTCCTTATATTAAGCTTTAAATCTAGTATATTCTCTTTATATATTCTCTCCTTTATTAGCTTATAAATCTCACTATATATTATATTATTAACTCTTAAACCCTATTTAATAAGGTCTTTTAACTAGTTTTTTATCTTAGTATTTAGGTAGAAACTTAGTAAAGGGGGTAGGCACCGTGGAGTATTAGAGGTTTATATCGTATTATTTATTAGAGATAGTAGGAATTATTAGTTACGACTTCGTATTATAAGGATTTGCCTACTAGCTTATAGGTTAATTATAACTTCTCTAGGAAGGTATATTAGTGTATATAACGTGTAGTAGTAGTTATTCTTTAGGTTGTATATAAAGGCCGGTCGTTTCTTAATAGCTTAACCGTTCTATTTACTAGTTAGTCTAATTATATAGGGCTGTTTCCTAATTACTTATTAGTAGTATACCCCCCTATACTTAGCTATAGATTAATAAAAACTATATAGTAAAAGTATAGTTAGCACGCTAATAATAGTATATTAACTAGTAAAAGTTTATTAGTTATATCTATAGCTAGCGAGACTAGCCAGCAGCTAACTAGTACTAGATATTAGAATATTATAGTGTAGTAAAGAAATAATACGAGCTTAAAGTCCACTTTAGTAAATCTACAACCTCTATACTTAATATTATATTATAAGAAGCTATAAATAAATAATCTCACTTAACTAGGCTTAAAATTTATATTATTACTATATAAATGTTCTATAATATATACCTTAGGCAAGCTCTATATATAAATAGTATTATCCCTATTTAGATATCTCTATATAGCTATTATCTCCAATGTATAACCACCTAGTTAATAGAATTAAATATTATATATCTCCTAATTAACTAGAACGATATTCTTTACTTACTAGTAGCAACCTATAGTACTAAACGTCCAGTCTACCTCTATAAACAACTCGTCTACCCTCTAACTATATATTTATCTATACTAAGAGTAAAACCTTATTTCCTCTAGACCCTTTAACCTTATATCTTCTACCTTACTAATCCTATATTATACTCTAATTACCTTAATAGCTACTCTACTATTTAAAGCTTGCCTCACTATTAACTAGCCTATAATCTATAGCCGTCGTTTACGGGTCTAGTAGGTTATATTAACCTTAGTAGTTAGGTAAAACTATACGTCTAGTATCTTTTATATTAAGGCTATATTTACTAATCTTTCTACTATAGTCTCTTACTTCTAACCGTTTATTATTAATACAACCTTCTATCTAGCTATAATCTACCTCTTACTACCTATAGTATACTATACTAAAACCACGCGTCTAGTACCTCTTACTTTAAGGCTATATTTACTAACCTTTTAGTTATAGACCCTCACCTCTTCTATACTAACTATTTATTACTAGTACCTCCTTCTACCTAGCTACAATCTACCTCTTATAACCTCTAGTATACTATACTATCTTACCTCCTTCTACCTAGCTATAATCTACCTCTTATAACTTCTAGTATACTATATAGCATTTCTTTACCTACTTAATATAATAATATATCTTAAAGCCAGCCTGTACAGATACCTCTTATACCTATACTATTCTATACCTCTACTATTACTACTTATATATACTATAATAGAGAAGTGGTATAATATAATTAGAAGTATTGTATTAATTGTAACAATACCTTTTAGATTCTTAGTCTTATATAGCTTTCACCTTTTAAGAATAGTGTTATAGAGATAGGTTATAGCACTAGACACCTCACTATAAACCTTATTAATCGACCTAATATCTATATAGTTGGCATTAATATTAGTATAGAAATAGTATAAGGACTAATAGATAAAGTTTAGTTATAGTATAGGCATGGCGGTTGTTAGTAGATTAACATCTTAATTACCAATTTTATAGATAATACCTATAGTAGTATTTGCCTATATTACTATATAGTAAGCAAACCTAGAACTAGATATAATTAGATGGTTGCTATAAGGGCACTTAAGACCATATATCTAGGTAAGGTAGTTATTACCCTATAGATATAGCGTTAATATCTAAAACCTAGCGGGTTCATGGTCTTTAATTAGTGCCACCCTCTATAGTATGTCGATATAATAGACTACTTAGTATTAGGCGCTGGCTAATAGTATATATCGTAACTAAATAGGCGTGGGTAAACTATAAAAATTTGATTTAGGTTAGATTAAAACGTACGGGCTTTAATGATAATAAGTTCTACTATATAAATATAGGTTATACTATTAGAGGAGATCTTATACTTATATAGTATTTATTAGCTAAGGATGCTTTTAAGAGCTTTATCTAGTTAGACTAGACGATAAGGTTTATATAGAGGTTAGAGTCACGAGATAGATAGGATGCTATTATAGATAGACTAGATATAAAGTTTATTTATTAATTATCTCTTTACTTTATAGAGTAGATTAAGAGGGATACTTATACTAGTAATAGCGAATTCACCTTTAACTACGTCTGCCTTATTTATATTATATATTTATCTAAGGTTATAGAGGAGAGTAAGCTAGAGGAATTAGATAAAGAGGCTTAAATAGGGAGAATATTCTATATAGAATAATAGGAGTGTTATAGATAGCTAGAGGCTGGATTTCTTTAGGGTATGTTCTTATAGTTAATAGGACTTTATAGGCTATAAAACTGCTCCGGGTTCTCTCTTCTAGTATCTAGTAGGCTTAGCCTATACCCACCTTAGTTATATTAGGCTTACTTCTATATTTATCTCAATATTAAATCTACTATACTACCTTTTTCTAGCTATATTATAAACTCTAATTACCCCGTCACCTTTATATACTATTTAATAAGCTAATTAAAGAGAGTAACCTCACTTAATTTATTTAAATAGTGGGGATAAGTCTACTAGCGTTAGGATTATACTTACTAATACTATAGGCTATAGATACTTACTTTCTTAGTATTAGCGTGTCTATTTACTGTAACCTAAAAGCTATCTACTAAGCGTGAACTAACCCTATATAGCCTACTATATTTATCCTACTTTACCTCATTCTTTACTTAGTATACTTACTAATAAAGATAAGGTAAAGGAGTTTAAGAGTAGGAGCATTTATTATAATATGATCAGTGTCCACTTTTACTAAGTAATGGTATATTAGTTTACAGAAAATAGTTCTCTAATAGACCTTAAATAGGTACTCTAATAACGTAGGGGCTTAGTAAGCTAGTATTAGTAATTAGAAATAGTTTCTAGCGCTAGTACCTTAAAGGAGTTACTATCTATCTTTACTAAGTAGTAGCATATTAGTTTATAGAAAATAGTTCTTAATAGGCCTTAAATAGATACTCTAATAACGCGGGGGCTTAGTAAGCTAATATTAACCCTTAGAATTAGACTCTTATATTATTATTTTAGAGGAGTAAGTCTAAATAGGGAGATTATTAATATATTTATAACTATACCACTTAAATTAAGTAACTATTAGGTCTTCTTCATGGTATAGGACTCTATAAATCTTTCTATATTATAGATTAGAGCCTTTACTAGTCTAATAGATATACCTAATTCTATTAACTCTATAGGAATAGTATCTAGGTATAGAGTCTCTAAATCGATTAAACGTCTTACTAACGCTCTATAAGCGCTCTCTAATAACTAAACTATATATAGATTATCTAAATACTATAGTTTATACTAGTATATATACTTATAGATAGCTTTATCTCTTAGTAGGCTAATATAGAAGGATATATAACTATCTATATAGAGACGTGCCGGCCTATCGCTACACTGTCTCTTATATATATAATATACTCCTTTATATAGTAGGCTCGTTACTACTAGACTATCTTCTATATTAGCTTACTGCCTAGTTAACCTATAATATCCTAATTAAGCACCGGCCTATTCCTTATAGCGCCCCCCCTCTACTAGTACTATTTAATATATACTATCTTTATATACTAATATCTAACTACTATACGTGTAATTATCTAAACTCTCTATATCCTTAATAAATATAGTACTATTCCTCTTCCTAACTAAATTCTATAGTTAAAAGTAATTAATAGTAGCTCGCTTATAGGGCCGCTCTCCTAGTAGTTTATATAATGATTATTTTAAGTCTTTATATTCTAGGGTAGAGGGGGTAGTAGGTAGTAGGGATATTAGTAGGGCTAGTTAAATCTAAGAAGTAGGAGGTAACGGTATATTAGAATATAGGCTACTTAATAGGAACTTATCCTATAAGGGCTAGGGCGAACTATAAAGCTCTATAAGGTTAGTAGAGTATATATATAGGAAGTAGTGCCTTACTTATAGTCGCGGTGTATATTATACTATCTATAGTAGGTAGTAGTATTATAAGGTCTACCTTAAATTCCTCTATAGTTTTAAACTATATATTAGAGATATTATATTATAGTAGATATATATTCTATAGTAGTGGAGGAAGGGCAACGTTAAGCAGGCTACCTAGTAAGAGATCTTCAACCTATAATAAAGCTTAGTCCTAATTATATCGTACTATATTAAATTTCGAGTCCCTAATAGATCTAGCTTTACTATAAACTATATCCTAACTATAGAGCTATTTAAGGGTGTAGATAGTCTACTAATTAGAGTTATTCTATAAGTGTAATTTAGTAGAACTATTTATAGTAAGGCACTAGCTTATTTATACCTATACTAGACGAGATAATATATAGGTTTAACCTCTGAGAATAATACTACTACTATACCCTCTTACTATTAAAAGGTATGAAGTTAATTTAAGTAGCCTATAAGGCTTCTAATTAGTTAGTGTTATCTATCTTAGTAGTTATCCTAATATTACGTAAACCACTGACTATTTAGTTCTAGGTCTTATATATAACTAGGTCTCTAGGGTTAGCTTAGTATAAAACCCTCTATATTATAGTTAGTAGAAATATATTATATTTCTACCTAGCTGACTATACATTGCTAACTTATAATAATTACCTCTTAATATAACCTAATAGTACTAATTACTAACTATTACTTAAAATCTAAAAGGTTGCCTTTATATTAGTACTAGACTCTATAGTCTAACTCATTGCTAACTTTTACTAGCTACTCTCTATTATTGTTATATTTATAAGCTTTTTCCTAGACGTAACCCCTCTTCTTTTACCTTTCTAGTATCTTCTTCTTAATAGGGTATATCCTTATTATAAGCTAGTATAAATACGTTTTCACGGCCTTTTATATAAATATAACCCTACTAATACGACTAATTATTTATATCTTAATATACTATATCTACTCTAGGTTAAAGATAAAGTAGTAAAAGGCTTAGGTTAGTGTAAAGCCGATACCTAGCACCGTACTTAGCCTAGCTAGCTAAATAATATCGGCACCCTCGTCTAATTCTACTTAGCTTTAGAAGTAATTTATCTAAAATTATTATATAGTAGGCCCTAGATTAGCATGCATAATCTTAATATCATCTTTATCCTTAATATACTTAAGGTACTATATAGTACTAGTAATTATAATATTAATATTTAGGTCAATTACTTATATAGTAGAGTAGTACTATAGAAAGTAGATACTAGTAGGCAACAATGCCGTGCTTACCGTCCCTATCTATACGTTCTTTAAACTTTAAGAATACTTATAGTTTAGGTCCGAATTTGAAAAGGTTACCTATATATTTATGCATCTAGTAGGCTTTCCCTTTAGCTAAGATCTCTAGTATAAGCTTCTTATCCTATATAATATATAGATACTCTACTATAAGCTAGGCTAGATACAGCCAGCTAGCTATAAACCGTCTATTTATTATATCCTCTATCTATTTTATATTATTTAACTTAGGTTTATCTTAATTTATTGGCTTAGGCTTCTTTATTTTAGTGTTATACTTCTTAAGGCGCTTAGTTATATCCTTATTAGCCGTTTTATCCGCCTCGTTATTAATCTCTATTATAGATTAGAGTATATATAGCAGAATCGGAACGTTAATATTATAGTATATATAGAGGTAGGATAGCAACGGCCTGTTTGCAAAACTATAATATCTATACAGTTCGCCTAAGTATAATAGCTTTAAGTAGCCTCTTTACCCCTTTAAGTATAGTCTCTAATATAGTCTAATCCTAGTCCTTAAGCGTACTAAATAGACTCGTCTAGTTAATAAGTCTATTAACCTTAACACCAAAGTCCTTAACTTTATAAATTTAGAGTAGTGCTAGTATACCTGCATGCCCCTATATATCTTCGCTCTATTTCTACTATAGATTACTAGAAAGCGTCTTTATCTTAGTCTAAACACCCTATTTCTTTTATATAGCCCTTAGTAAACCTATTAAGTTGGAGATAGATCTCTTAAATAGCGTCCTAGAGAGAAAGAGAAAATATAGTACTCTTAGTAGGCTTTTAAGGTTCTTAATAGCTTTTATATCTTAGTTCTTATTCTAGTAAAACTTATCTATAATATAATAAGAGTATAGAATATTAGTAATAACCTGACTGTCCTCTTTTGTTTCTTTAAATAACTCTTTTATATTTCTCTTATATAACTATATTATAGTAAAGATCTAGATATTTAACTATCTAGGCTTTAGGATAAACTCATCCTCTTTATTAAAGTACCTACTAAGTATCTTAACGTGCTATTTATCTAGCTACTTATAATCCTTTACCTTTTACTTAGCCTTTAATATATATCTAAAGAGTAGCTTAATACTAAGGGCACCGTCAACTATATCCCTAATTTCCTACACCTAGTTAAAGATAAGACTAGCAGGATAGAATATAATTACTAGGCCTTTCTTAGTGCTAAGCGACGCTATAATACTACTAGCGCACGGATATAGGAACTAGTACTTCCACTCGCCGGTTTATATACTTAGGTATTATACGTTTATATTAGATACTACTAGAGCTAGGCGGTACTTTATAGGAGGGTCGACTGTTTAATAATGGTTCTCTACCTTAGTAAATACCTTATTTAAGTATATCTATAGAATAAGGATAGTAATTATCTCTATAGTCTTTCCTAAGCTAGTAGCATCTACTAGAAAAGCGCCGCTAATTAGACTACAGGTGATTAGTAGTAGTATAAATACCCTAAACTACTAATATCTAAATAGGTATTATAAAAGGCCTATTGTCTACATGCTAGAGTTAGATTTAAGCTTATTAGAGTAGGCACTAAAGAACGTATAGCTATTGCGCTATCTAGGATCGGAGTACTATATATATAGTTTCGGCCTTAAAGGTGAGTAGACTAAGTTATAAAATTAGCTAGTATAGCTAATAGTTAGGTTAATAGTAGTACTTACTATTTATCCACTGTAGTATTCTTATTCAGCGCTTTAGTAGTCTTAATACCCGCTCCTCTATAATAGTAAGCCTCTATATATACTATACCTAGGATAGTAATATCCTTTATATTGAGTATACTTACTAGTACTAGCTAATTTAGCGTTAGTTCCTAGATCTCTATCCTTAGATACTTAATCTACTATAGTAAGACTAATTATTAGCGCTCTTTAAGTTCGCGCCTTTCGTTATCTATAGGCTTAGGTTCTATATCTATCTCGCTAATACTAAATAGAAAAGCGTCAACGATATTAATATTATTATCCTTTAATAATATATATAGGTTACCCGATAATACTAGCTAATCTATTGCTAGTAAGAGTGGTAATTAGTTAGTATTACTACTTAGCTACAAGGGCGTTGGTGCGGAATCTAGTGGCGCCTGCGTGTTCTATAGAGATAGGCTATCTTTAGACGTAGTCTAGGAAGTAGGGGTATTAAATAACTTATTTATTTTAGTAGAAGTAGCTATAGATAGAGATACCTCCTTTACTATAGTAGAAATAGTTACTACTAGTTAAAATAGGATAGAGGTATAAGTTGTTTATTTAGTAAGAGAGCTAAGTATAGGCGATAAAGCTTCCTACTTTAATATATTTACCTCCTATAAGGGTAGGCCCTTACTAATAGGTGCGGTAGTCCTAGATAGCAAGGTGTGCTTATATATAAAAGTGCTAGGCGTACTAGTACTACTATATACTATACTATATAGAGATAGTATATCTAGATTATAAGTAGGATATAACGGTAGGCTTGCTAGGCTCTATAACCTATTAGGAAGGCGTTCTAAGAACCTTAACTGTTAGTCTTCTAGCTTAAGGTGCGGTATAGATAATTAAGATATATAGGTTGAAACTAAGCTAATCCTTTTCTTATTATTATAATTAGAAGAGGAGCTATCTATAGACTATTTATAGGAAGTAGCTGTTTAGGTAGTACCGGGTTAGCACGTTGTATATTAAAAAAAGATTCTAATAGAAAATTTACCTTAACTATCTACTAAGTAAAATATAACAACCGCGTCTCTTAAATAACTTAAATATATAAGGATTATTAACTTAAACCTAAAGGCGGAGACTAGAACATGACGGCCTGTTCTCACATTATAAACCTATAGTATATACCTATTCTTATTAAAACCCTCTATCTAATAAAGATGTCCTATAAAGGCAGTATATATTACGTTACTAAGCTGGACGTTATCTATATTAATAATATTAGCTATATAAACTAATTAATATAGTTGTCGTCTTCTTAATAGAATTCGAATATAAAGCTATATACTATATTTCTCTTATCCTTTAGGAGAGCCTTATAAGGAGTAGTAGTAGGTATCTTAATATTATTACGTCTAGCTAACACGAGAGGTAAAATTAGCGGGTTCTATAGATAAGCTAGTATAGGTAGTCTAGAGATACTTCGAGCTGAGTGCGGCGTTAGAGCCCTAGCCTAACTCTCTACTTCTTTAGCTTCTTATTTATAAGGCTTATTTTTATAATATATATCTAACGCGACTTTATTTATTAGCGCTTATAAGTATTTAAGTATATTACTATCCTAGTTAGCGGGCTTGTATTAGCCCTAGTTTTAACCGCTAGTTAGCTTAGAAAATTCTTAAATGAGAGTCTAGATAACGGTATCTCGTGCTTCTTACGATTTCTTATTACTAAATATCTTACTACTAAGGTGGTAATACCTAAGCTTTTTCTTAACTTTATCCTAAAAGTCTCTTAATTATACTTTATTAATATAGAGGAAAGTTATATAATTATTCTTATACTAGAAGCTGTTAACGCTAGTTCCTACAGCCTTTTTTAAGAGGTTATAATTCTTATCTATTATCTATAGCAGCTATAACATTTTAATATAGACTTTAAGTATTAAGTATAGAATACCGCTAATAAAGAGATTAACTAGAAGCGTATCCCTAAATAGGTATTTAGGTAGATAGATACTAATAGTTAGAAGGATAGAGGTAAAAAGAGATAAGAAGAGGTAGAGGTTAATAGATAGATAATAAATATAGAGAGGTAAAAGATAAATAGCGCATATAAATATATGGGTAAAAGTGAAACACTAGACTAATTAGACGCGTTAGTAATTTACCTAGGGTATAAAGCAATAACTAGATGGTAACGTTTAATAGATATACCTTTACTAGAATAATAGTTCTAGTTATTCTAGCAGCTTAATCGTCGTAGTAACTATAAGGCGTTTAGACTAAGTTATAGAATTAGATAGCTATAGACCTATATAGGAGATTAGTAAGCTCAGTAGAGTGAGGTCGGTAGGAGCAAACAAGTAGGATTTATAGTAGACTAATATAACTTATAATACTATAAGAGAGGTGCTACTATAGGTTTAACTAATAAAGCTAGCAACTAGGCTATAGCGCTTTATCTACTACTAAATAAAGTAGAGTACTGCTACTATATCTAAAGATAGTAGTAGATTATAACTAGTTAACGGCATTATAAGGTAAAGGCTAGTATAGTAATAGGGTAAAGATAACTAAATATAATAAGGATATATAGTGCTAAGTATAACTAATAGATACTAATAAGGGGGCTATAAGTTATAATAGGTAGTAGTAAGAGAATAGGGCACTAGAAGGTAATAGATAGCTTTTATAGATATATAAGATTACTAGTATAACCTTACTATAGCGGTAGCTAATAGAAGCGAGGATAGGGAGGTGGTTATATATATATATTACTTAATTAAATAGTAAAGGTCGCTATTTTATAGAAGTATATGCCTTATAAAGGAAGTGTTCTTATAAAGATATATTATATAGATGGTTAAGGTCCGGAACGCTATCTATTATACACGTAGGAGTATTAGTAATTTCTATTAAGTATTAGATTTAGAGGGTTAAGTAACAGAGTAGGGTTACTATTATATACTAGCTATATATCTTTTTATTAGGTAGGTAGAGAGGGTTTTTAGAAGACTATATACACCTAATAAGTACGTTAGATAAGTACTAGCCTAAATAGAATAGAGAATAGGTGTATTAAACTTGATAGCTTATCTATAAGGTGAATCAATTATAGATAGCTGCCTTAATAAACTAGACGGTCTAGCCTAAGGAGTATTACTATAGAGTGTAGTAGTTATTTTCCATCTATTTAGTACGGACATTATAATAGATAGTTTCTTACTAGATTTAATAATAGAAAAGGATATTTAAGTTATAATTCTAAGGTTCGCTCTATTTCTTATAGGATTAAAGTTAAACTATACTATCTAACTTAGATAAGGCTATAATAGGTAGAGGAGTTAATACCTTAAGAGACTAGGTCGAGCTAAGAATAATATTCTATTTTTAAGGATACTATATATAGCACGATAATACTAATAACAACCCTCAGTATATATAACACGCTATATTATTATATTTATAACTATCTTAATTACTAATAACTAGTATATACTTAGTATCTTAGTATAGTACTATAGGTAATAGAGCACTTAATAAAATTATACTATATTAAATTCGCCGCGGTTTAGTCCTCCCTTACTACTAATTAACCCTAGCTATTATAGTCTATCTTAAGTTGAGCGTCCTATAGCAAATTCGCAGGTAATACTAATTATACTCTATATAAATAAATAGTAGGTATCTAGAGTTAGGTTACTTGACGAGACTAGCTTACTAAAACTTTTCTCTAGGGCTAGTTAGAAGACCTATTTAATAAACGCGTTTATATTAATATACCTAATAATAACAGTCTACTAACACTTTCTAAACCTATTATATAGTAGTATTCTATAATAGTATGCTGTGTTTCTACCCTTTATAATAGTAAGAATCTACATAATATATCACGATCTAATATTAGGGCTAGGAGTTCAGGGTCCGGATTATTATTAGGCCGAGGGCCGGAAGCTTATAAGGGGTTTTCCCTCCGACTCGTGTATTCTAGCTTCCTCTCTCTACGCTTTATCTTATCTATCTAGCTAGGTATTACCTATAGATAATCTATAGTCTCTATATCTACTTTATATTCTAGTCTAGGTTACTAGGCTACCTAGCTACTAGTCTTGACATGATATATAGAAGATAGTTTAACTTAGGATTATCTATATTAATAAGATACGTTAATAAATATATAGTAAGATATTAGGATAAGTCTTAAAATAAGTTACGTATATTAGAGAATAAGACTCCTACTTTAAGATCTAGAGAAATAAGTGAGGATACCTCTAGAATAGAATAAGACAATAAATAGATAATATAGTTAAGTATAACAACGAGCCCCTCTCTATTAGAATAGATACTATAGATAATAACTTCGCCTAATTGTCTAGTATTAACCTACTAATTCTAATATCTTTGCCTATAATATTAATAATAGACCTACTAATTAGTGCTAGGGATAGTAGGAATAGTAGGAGTAAAGATAATAGAGTAATATCTATAATAGAAGTTAGTAGTATATATTATAGTTCTAGAAAGCTATTAACTATATCTAAGGTATATAAGGAGGAGTATAAGGCAGTTACTAGCTGCTATACTAGGTCGATTATTCTAGAGTAGGTGCCTCTATATATATATAGATAGAGTTATAATAGCTAAAGCTATATAGTAATATAATGAAGAAGTTGGGCCTAAACCTAGATAATATATTCTATCCATTTAAGGACGAGGCGGACTACGCACTAGCCTATTAGTTTTTTAAATAGGACTATATAAAGGGCTATATCGACAAATTCCTTAAAGACCTACAACTAAAGACCTTTTCTATAAATATTAGCTTTAAAAATATAAATAAATAGAGGTTGCTTATAGACGCTATCCCTTATAGTATACTATATAATAATTAGTACTATAGAAAGTTTAAAATCTAAGTAGAGGTTAACAGTACGTAATAAAGAGAGTACTTGGTCCTATATCGAGATATTATAGCAGTACTATAGTTCCTCCTAGGTTATAGGCCTTTTAAGGATAACTTCTACTATATATTAGTTTAGTAGTATAGTACTAAGACTATACAAATCTACTTAGAAATATATACTAGACACTTATTCCCCTACTTCTCTTATTAGATAAGATAATATTAATAATATATTATAGTAATAAGGTTATATAACTAGTATATATTAGTATTAGGAACCTTAATATAGAGATATATAGGAAGTAAACAAGACTAGGTATAGTATTACTAGGTATAATCTCTATAATAGATGAGGACTAGGCTAGTCTTAAGTCAAAGGTTTACTATATAGTGATAGCTAAGATACTAAAACGTAAGACTACACCTGCCTAGCCTAACCTAAAGGCTAGAGTAAAATACTAACTAAACTATTTATTTAGCGGTCGAGGAACTTACTAGAGCTAGTATAGATACGGTATATACTAATGGTGCTACTAGATAGTGCTTCTTAATTATTACTAGTATTAGCGCTAATTATAAAGAATAAGTACTTATTACTAGAGTAAAAAACCTAAAACACTATATAATATATACCGTGCTAATAAAAGCGTAAGAATATATAACTAACACTTATATACCAAGGATACACTAGTCTACCCTAGAATAGATATAATAACAGCGACGAGAATAGACGGATCCTATAGACCCTAATTAGGTTTATAATAACGACAATTTTGCCTAGAACTATTACCTTATTAATATCTACGAGTTAATTATAGTAGATATACTATACTAACTACTTAAAGGGATAGTTATATATATTATCGACTAGATATAGCTTCTCCTAGCTGCCGAATTATAATGCCTTCTATATAAAAGGAAATAGAATAGACTTATAATTAAAGATCTACTAATACTAGTGCAGTTAGACTATCGGTTCTACTAGATACCACCGTTTAGTAAACTGCGTCCCTTTAGCTACTTCTCTAAGGTAAAATAGTAAACTAATATAGAATAAAAATTAATCCTTCACATCCTAGTCCCTATTATAACTCTACTTCTTATATAGGCTAAGGAGCTAGGGGCTATATAGTACGCGTATACGCTTGTAGACTTTATACTACTGGCCTAATACTATACCTATAATAACACTATACTATTATATGTTATATCTATATTATATTAGATTAATAAACTTATTAATATTTTTAGATACCTCCGCCCTATAGAGAAAGACACTAATAAGAGACACTTTAACCTGCCTAAATACTATTTAATATTATATTACGTGTCTCTAATTAGAAAATTCAGTATAGTAATAGGCGTTAATATAAGTTATAGTAAGTATTATTATATCTATCTAATAAAAGAACTATATAGTTATATAAATAAGAGGTCGGGATTTAAGGAATAGATAGCCAGATATAATACACGGTTCCTAAATATAATAGTAATAGCTAATATAATACTATATAAGTATAGCTAACCTATATAGTAGGTCGACAAAGATATAGCGCTAAAACTAATAAGCCTAGTAGAGAGCTTAAGTTACTATAGTAGGGAATTAGTAACTAAGAGAAAAGGGTGATCTAGAAGGCTAGGCTCCTAGTGAGGTACTAATACTACGCTAATATAGTTATAGAGAAGTTCTAAATTAATAAGCTACTTAATGTACTTACAGTCTTTATAAGAGAGAACTATACTAAGATCTTAGGTATATATTATAAAACAGACGTGGTGGTGAAGTGTTCGATTTATAAAGCTATCTACTAATTAAGACCCTTATAATCTGAGACAGCCCTAACGGTATATAGATAATCTAGGCCGATACTATAACATCTACCGCCAAACTAATAAAAGCGACGCCCTCGTCACTAAAGTAATTATTACTAAAGTAAGTAACTATACTAATATATATACTAGTAACCTATAATATTAATCTATCTATCTGTAGTAACCTCTAGCCTAAGCCGTTATATCAAGCCATGTCCTTCTTATTCTATCCCAAGCTCCTTTCATGTCGCTAAACCAATTTACTATATTATTAAGTAGCCTATTTCGGAGGACGGCCGCGCTTGCGTTAAACTGGTATAGCAGACTACGGCGCTGTTTATAACTTAGGCTATTACTCGTAGGAATCGAGGTCATTAATAAGGTCCTTTATACTATAAAGTAAGTCGCTATTATACTACTGATTATGTTCAGCGCCCTAGCCTTTCTATCTTATAAGGTACTAGGCGTGTCTATATATGATACATTTAGCTAGTAATCTATCCACTTTATAAGATTGCCAGTCTAATATATTGCCCTCCTAAATAACTAGGCCTAGTAGAGGAGCGCGGCGCTTAAATAGGTCGGTACTAGGATATAGGTCTAGTTAAGCAACTGAGATAACTAGATAAAAGCGTGCGTTGGGTGGAAGCTTAATATTTCTAGGTGAGTATATTAATAGGACGCTTAATCTTGTAAGGTCCGCTTTATTAGTGAGATAATTTAGGATTTAGCTCGCCGGGGAGGTTATAACCTTAGTGAAGCCAAAGTATAACTAGGTCGCCGGTCCTTAGGTGTAGGGGTTTATATTTCTAATTGTAGCGAACCTTGCTCATTACGTTAGCGAAGGTAGTTATATCTATAGCTTCCTATTAGTAGAGGTTATATAGTATATCGAGGTCCTTTAGCTTAGGATTGTGATATATATATAGCTAGTCTAGTAATTTATAAACTATAAAGCTGTAGTATATCTTATTAGGTGATCGACCTATAGAAGTATTCTTAGAATTGTTTATAGACGCCTAAAGCGCTGGAATCAACGCCGTCCATTTAGTATCCTAATGCTTAGTAGTGAGGTAATATAACACAATCTCTACTATCTAGTTAGTATACTCTAACTAGCTATCTACCTAAGGATGGTATATAGTAGTTATATATAGTTACACTCTAAGTGTCTCGTATATCTACTTCTAAAGGTTAGATATAAACTTTAGATCCTAATCTAAGATGAATGCTGCTAGGAGACCCCAGTCGGCAATAAGTAGTCGCTCTAGTAGTATATGCCTCTACTGGGCCACTATCTATATATCCTGACCAGGTAGTAATTGGACCTTCTTTAAGGCCTTACACGTCGTAGTAAGTAGGCTATTATAACTATTAGCGTCTAGTAGCACAATAATAAAGTCTAGAGTAATAGTATAGAATAGGATCTTAGGTAAGATAATTAGCTATAATTTGCTATAAGGCAAGTGGCGCTTAGTCTGATTAAGTAAATACTCTAGATAGTACTTAATATAACGGTGGAGTTTAGCAGCTATACGCTTTATATAGACCAAACGTGCTAGACGTTCATAACAGCGGTAAAAGCTAGTATAGTAATATTAGTTATAAACCAACTAAAACACTTCCTTAGCCAGTAAGTCTGGAATATATAGCCGGTTACAGCTGTCTATATTATTATAGAAGTAGACTAGGCTATTATATAGACGGAATAGTAGTCTATATAGCTAGTAGAAGGTTAGGACGGTGGCCTTACTAGAATCGACCTTATTAACTAGTTTACTCATTGTAAGAGCGTTTTAGTAGGATATTATATCACTAATATCCTAAGTAGTCGGTTTAGGCTTATTCTAAGTGCTTAGTTCACGATTGTCCTAAGCATCTAGGGTATCTTTAAGGCCCTCGATTGGTAAACGAGTAGCTCGCTGTTGCGTATTGCGCTCGTCCTTAATAATTAGTATAATAATATCTTACTAGTGGCTATCCTTATTATAGGCGTCTTGCAAGCGCGTCTTAAAATCATCCGATATCTATACCAAAGTGATATAGAAGGCGCACTTAGTGAGGTTGTCTAGGACATTGCTACTTAGCGTTGTAGGTAAGTCAGTGGCTTTAGAAGCAAGTCGGGATAGCGCATCTAGTATAATATTAGTATAGCTAGGTTTCTATCTTATAGTAAGGTTGTTATACTAGGAGATATATTAGGATGCATAAATAAGACGTTGATTTAACTTATCTAATTTAGAAGATGAGAGCGAAGTGGCCTTCACAATATCTCAAGTTGCTATATAATCTATAAAGATATAAACCTTTAGAGCGGACTCGACAAAAGGTTTAACCTTCTTAATAGCCTAGACAAGATAAGCTGTCTCCAGTTCAGTAGGCCAGTAATAGGATTCGGCCTTAGTAAGCAGCTTGCTAAGGAATAGTATTAGTTCAATATCGCTACGACATATTCCATTCTTAGATAGATCTAGGTCACCCTTTACGTGATAGATAACTACCCTAAAGCCTTATACTTTTAAAGCGTCTAGGTTAATATAGAGCACGCGCTTATAGTTATAATAGGCTAGCCAAGTAAGATAGCTAAATAGCTTCTGTAATATTTCGAAGGCATTGATTTTACCAGTAGATAGTAACTTAATAAGCGTCTGAGTGGTATAGGACTTACACGCATTGCCGTCCTTAGGCGAGTTGCCTAGCAGCGCTGTCTTTCGTTGCTAAAGTAGTATAGCGACCTATATATAGTAGAGTATAAACTTCTATAGCGAGCCTATAACACTAATATACTATTCTAAGTCCTATAACGTTGTCGGAAAGCTTAGAGCAGTAATTGCCTAAAGCTTGTCTTTTAAGGTAGTGAGTCTAAACCAATCAACACGTTGACTAAGTAGGGTAATAGAGGGGTAACCTAAATAGCTTTTAGTTAGGCTTAAGCTGAAGCGTTTCTTATTAAGTAACTTAAAGACTGTATAGAGGTGACTGATATAGTCCTATAGAGTCTTTAAGAATATAACTAAGTTATCTATATATCCCCTTATAAAGGCTTAAAAGGGCCTAAGTAACCGATCTATCTGGCGCTGCACATATAGTGGCGAGTTCTTAAAGCCTATAATAGCAACGTTGAATTACTCTTAGCCTCGGTGGGATATAACTATTATCTTATATCTATTATACTCCTTAATATAAAACTAATAAAAGAACCCAGTTGTATCTATAATACTTAGATAGGTATAGTCTTTAACACAGGCTATAATATCTAACTATAAGGGTAGTAGATATAAATCAGTCTAAGTGATTCTGTTTAGTCCACGGATGTCAACGACAACCCAACCTTTATAGATAACTAATCTGTCTAGAGCAGTAATATTACGCCAGACTACAAAGACAGGATACCTAAATAGCGTGCCTCCTAAACTCTATTCTATCTTACCCTAAACATGTAACTTGTTATACTCCTTATTAATAAACTCCTGATCTTATACACTGAGCGGGTATACCTTATACGCCTTAGGTTGAGCGCTAGCGAGCAAAGGAATCCCTAGCTAGTCTGACTCAGGTAGATCTACCGTCTCTCTATAATTATTCTATAGTTAAAGATAAGCTTAGGTGACGTATAAGAGACGCTAAACCGTTTTAGGGCAGCTATAGAGCGTATAACTATCTAGAGAGGTGATCTCTTCTACGGTGTAACAGCCTAGTAGGTAATATTTATATAGTTATACTGCTAATAGGGCGATATTAGGCCGTAAGAGCTTCTCAGCCTTCTAGAGCAGCTTAAATAGATACTACTCTACTATCTCTAGAGTCTGCAATATAAGTAGTGCAGTATCGTCTCTTTCGATAGCGTCGATTAAATAGCAGTACTCTTCTTTATGCTTAATAACCTTACCTAGCTTAGTTCTATAAGATAAGGTGATAGGTTGTTTACTATAATTACAGACTTAAACGAAGGATAAGTAGGAGTCTACTATGTGATTATAAACTCCTAGTAGGTTGTGCCGGCTCCGGTAAGTAGGGATGAAGTCAAAGTCTCTATCTGGTAAGACCTTTCTATAGACTTTAATTAGCAAGTGTACTTTAGAGTTTAGGCCAACTATAACTAGATTAGTGGTAATAACGTGCCGCTCAATGTGAGCGCCCTTGGTATTGATTCTAATAGGAATCATAATGCCTTAGCAAGTAGGGAAGGTGAGACGCTTTATACCTAAGTCTATATTATAGCGTTCAGGACTAAGGACGTTAATACTAAACAGCAGGCCGGCTTTAAGATTATCTATAAGGTGTAATTTGCACCGTAGGACAGCGGTAGCTTTTCGTCTGTTGGTAAGGGCTTCAGGGATAAATATCTTAATATTAATATACTTATTACATAGATATCTATCTAAGCTAATACTATATACAGTGATAAATTCTTTGCTAAGTTATAGGACTAGTATAGTATTAGAGTATATCTGCTGTATAAACAACCGGTCTATTAAGGACATTATATAGCCAGTGTCTATATATATTTCTTTTACTAGTCTACCTACTGATATTCTAACTTGTATAGTAGTATACTTCCAACTGCAAAAGCCGTATCCATCGGCCTTACTAGAAGGACGGCTTAAGCGAATAATATATAACATATCAATGGTATTAAGTAAGACATTGGCGGTGTAAACTTTAATAACGTCGCTTTCTACTAAGATATAAGTAGTAGTTAGCTTAGTAGGCTATAGTGTAGTATAATAGATACCAGCTTGTAGATGCTTGTGTACTTGGTTCTTTAACGGGAAGGTCTGCTTATAGCGAATACATTCAGCTAGGGATAGCGGTATAGTCTATAGCTAGTTATTAATCTAAATATAATAGTAATAGACCGTGTTATTGCCAGGCTGCTTGGGTTCGTCCTATACTTTAGGGTGAGTAGTATTATTTAAGTTATTGTATGAGACGTTATAGGCCAGCTCATCTTGCTCTAGTAGCTATTTAAAGGCCGAATTATAGAACTAGAAGAATCCACTATCCTCTAGCCTAGGCTCGGCTTCGGCCTGATACGTAGCAGCCTAGGGCTGATTATATTAACTAGATTAAAAACCTTAGCCACCTTAACCTTGGCTAGAGTACTATTCTAACTACCTTAGTCTGTTATAACTATTATACCCTTGCCACGGGTGGTTCTGCCTACTAGGATTATTCTATATTCTATTTCTAATATTTAGCTGAATAGCCGGAGGAATGGATGGCCTCAATAGTAGCGGTGCTAGTAACTAATAGCGAGCGCTTCTATTTGCTTAGGGCTGCTACTAAGTGGCTGGCCGGTTATACTAGTTGCTGGTGTGAGTATTATACTAATTTAGATTGTTGTTAAAAGACTAAAAGACAGGCTACTAGGGCTGTAGCCGCTAGGAGTTATAAGTCTAAAAGGAATTACCTTAAGGTCGCTAATACTGCTGATTATTAGGATACTAAAGTTATAACTAGTACCCTATACTATATCCGGCTTGCTAAGAAGCCTTCCTAGCTATACTAAATCCTGTATTCTTTTTTACATTAAGGTGCTCAATGAACTTAGGTACCTTAGTTAATTCGTCTAGCTTGTTAATAGTAATTCGGAGTTCATTATTAATAGAGTTGAATGCCTAGGTATATTGCTAGTATATAGTTATAAATCCAGCTGCCTTAGTATAGCAAATAATTGCTTAGATATAAGAGGACGGCTCGCGTCGGTTACAAGCATTAGTAATAGTATATTTCTTATTAGCCAGCCTATTAAAGGCTAGTGAGACAGGTTCCTTAAACCGGCTCTCTAGGGCCTAACACTATGTATTAACCCCATCAATATCGTTACGGAGCTTAGTCCTTTCTAATAACGTCAATTCTTTAGTATATTAAGCTATAGTAGTACTATAAAGATAAGATAATAAGTTAAGACGCACTGTAGCAGCTCCTTTAATAGCTACTAGGTCTCTCACTTGCTTAGTGAATAAGTAGACTAAGTAGTAATAGATATCCTTGCCTAAGAAGGTGATCTCTTCCTGACCTACAGCGTTAGAATTAAAATATCCTAAGTTATTAGTACGCCAGCGGTTGTCTATAACTACAACGTCTGATAGGGTACGCTCACGGCCTTACTAGCTATCTAGTAGCGTGCGGTGATTTGCATCGTTCCCACCGGGATTACTATTGCGCTCTTCTAATGCAATAACTCGACTAGTAAGTATACAGTTACTCTTAACAAGTACTCTATTACTTTCTATAAGCTATTAAAACATCTTCTCGGTGGTAAGAGCGCCTTAGTTACTATTACCCGGCTATCTATTATTGCTAGCTATGTCCTCAACTAATAAATGAACGTCTAAGAGAGTAGGGGTAGGTGAAGGGGTAGGTGAAGGAGATAGCGTGTAACCAGTGGATGCTTTGCTGTTTGCTCGGGATCGATGCCCTTAATTTAGCTAGCTGTCTAAGCGGTTATAAGAGTACCGCTAAGGTGAATCTGCTTGGTTCTTGCCCTTAAGATAAGAGGTTTAGTCTTTAAACTGAACGTTAAACTTAGAGAGGGCGTTAGTGAACTTGCGTCAGTCTATCCACTCAATAGGATAAGGTTTAATAGAGCTAGTAGGCTTAGTGCTTCTAGAACGTGTTATACGTTGTAAGCCACTAGCCACTTACTAAAGCTCTATAGGACGTGGATAGATTGCCGTGAACTTGGTGAGAAGGTCTCAGTTAACTTAGCTACTAGCCTAAGTAGTAGAATAGCCTAAACTAATAAACTATTATAATTGCCAGCTAAGTAGGATAGTAAACCGAGTAAGGAGAGGTGTTAATAGACCGGATATAAGTAAGCTGCAAGCTCGGTGAGGTGGTTACTAAACAATAAGATTAGTGAGAAGGTGAACGATCTAGTGAGTTACTCGGTGAGGTGGGTGAGGTAAGGTGTTTATACCTAAGTGGCCTGATATGTAGTTTGGGTTGGTCCTATCTAGTGGGACGTTGGAAGTACCTAGTAGGGTAGGTGCTACGTGATAGATCTATTAATAATCCGGCATGTGATAGATTTGCCAGATCTGCCTTAGGGTTAAAAGGCGACAGCGAGGTATTATAATAGATACTTAGGCGTGATATTAATAGCCTTAATACTAGTGATATTATAGGAGCTGTAGAAGATATTACTAAGCCCGCGCAGCAAAGATAGAGGGCTATAGTATTAGGTTATAGCAAGGTGCAGCGGTTGTAATATATAGGCGGATCTATAGCGTTAAAGGTGCTATACCAGCGTTAATTCTAATAGAATTAGATGATAAAGTGGTGTAGCTAGATTTGAAGGTATAGAAGGTAATTAAAGAGGTGCTTCTATAGTAGGCTTAGCTACTAAATATTAAGAAATAGACGTGGTGGTGAAGTGTTCAATTTATGAAGCTATCTACCGATCGAGACCCTTATAATCTAGGACAGCCCTAATAGTATATAGATAATCTAGGCTGATACTATAACAGTATATCTACTAATAATAAGCGGATAGAGTATAAAGAGAGCAACTTATCCTAGGTAGGCGACTACTTAGTCACTATTTATACCTCTATTAGATACTAGAACTGTACTAGAAAGAATATAGCAAACCTATAGGAGGACATATTATAACACGTTTGCTATTTACTAAATTAGTAAGGAAAATAGAGTTAATAGAGGAGAGACTATATATAGCTATAAGAGTACACTATAGATATCGAGACTAGGCCGAGACTATACTAAATAATAGCTGGTAAAATAGTAGGATAGCTATAGTTAATATTTATAATATAAGATAAGAAAATTATAGATATTAAGGGCAAATGATGTAACTACTACGGGGCTATTATAGACTTATTCAAACCACTCTATAGTAGTATACCGCGATAACCTTATAGTATAGTTAAGGTAGTAAGGTAGCCGGTATTAAACGCGAGAAACTAATATATCCTAGGTAGTTAAAGGGTGTATAAGATACTGTATATCCTATAGAGTGCTTACCTTATAATAATAGATTAGGTAGATAATAGTAAGATATTTATTAATAACTATATTAACTAGGAGATATATAATATAGTATATAATAAAGACTTTTTAGCTAAGGGATACTAGGAGGTAGATGTAGTAGTAAAGTCGTAGTAGAAGAAGAGATAGCTATTATTACTAAAACCTAATCTACTAATTAGCTGAAAATTACACGCTATCTCTCTTATAATACTTAGCTAGTTAGACTTTATTAAGCACTATTATAAATAGCTAGGGTGTATTATACTATTTAGAGTAATTGTTACTAGCTTTTATTTAACTAATAGGTAGGATAATAAAGAATCTCCCTATTAAATAATCCTATTATACTTTTATAACCCTTAGCTAAGTAAAAGGTCTTATTAATAGTGACGTATTTTCTAATATACTGCCACTATAACCTAGATAAACATCACTACCTACCTCATCTTAAAGTTAACTACTTACCTCCTCTTAGTCTATTACCTTATTAAGGTAATACTATAAAGAAGCTTCTTATCTCTATCTAGTTATTTATATACTACCCCTCCTAATATTTTACCTTATATTAATTAGGATAACTTAACCTATAACTATATTCTAACTAAGTACTAGTTAAGTATATAAAAGGTAAAGGTAAATCTAGAGGCGCTATCCGCTATAAGTCTACTATTAGCATTCTTACTAAAATAAAAACTAATTATTTTAATAGTCTAAGGATAAAGAACCTCTCTAGATACCTAGTAGATAACTATACCTCCTAGGCCGCCTATAAGATACTTATAATATAGTGAAAATAGATATAAGTAGGCTGTCACGATCCTAATCTAAGACTAAGGATTCGGAGTTATATTAGACCTTTCGGAGTTATATTAGTCCCTAGCCGTATTAGAGTTTTCACTCTACTTTATATATTCTAGCTTTCTCTCTCTACACTTCGTCTTATTATTATCCCTAGGGTTAGTTCTAGGTCAATCAATCAAGTTACTACCTTGCTACTAGGTCTAGAGGACCTAGTCTAGGTATTGTCTATGCCTTACCGCTGGCCCTAGGGGTCGATCCCTTACATAGGCGGCTAAAGAAGCTAAAACTATAACTTAAATAACTAGGGGGTGATAAGTAATATAGTATATCTATGGCCAACTAGCAGTCTATACCGACTAAGCGTCGCTATACCTTCTCTTACATCGGCTATATTATAAATAACTAATATAGTATATACCCTCTTATTAAGTATAATTACTATACTAAGGATTCTAGCTAATACCATGTCTATACTAAATAGGCTATAGACTAATTCTGTAGACTTAGGCTATAATATACCTATTATTAGCTCGACAGAGCGTAGTATAGCTTCTCTATATATAACCCTACCCTTACTAGCTAGTAAAACTAATAGATTATAGAAGGAGGATTAGGTAGTAGAGGAGAAGTAAGACGATATAGTTAAGGAGATAGCTATACTAGTAGAGGAGTATAATTATTTTAAGATAGAGGTATAGCTATACTAGAAGGAGATAGAGGAGCGTATATCGACGTTAGAAAGGTAGGTTAAATAACTCGAGGTATAGCTATAGCGTAAGTAAGAGGCTACTAAGATAGATAGGCCTAGGCGCTAACTATAGAAGGAATTATTAAGATCTAATACTAGCGATAGGTATAGCTAGTAGCTAGTTAGTGTAGTAGTTTAATAAACGGTTAATATATTAGGTACAGCTATAAATGCGACGCCTTTTAAGTAAAATATAGGTTAGTAGTAATATAAGTAAATTTCGCTATTTAACTAACGCTGACTATTATACGCACGGTAGATACTAAGGGGTTAGTAGACTAAGAGCTTTAAGCTTATAATATAAGCTAAAAGCTTTATATAAGGAAATAAGCAAAGCTTAGAGGTGGTTTAGTGGCCTTATAGCTCTATTAGTGGTCTTATAGCTCTATAAGCTTTTCACCTAATCTTAAGCTTGCCCCTAATTTACTAATAACCTTAGTACCGCTATTAAGAAGGTAAGTTCCTTTATCTCTCATAATAACTTCTTTTTAATATAAGTATAGGTAGTTAAGAGAGAAGACACTTTTGATAAGCACGCTAGGCCTTATAATACTCCTATTTGCACTAGACTTTACTATAAGAAGCGCCTTTATACCCTTCTTATTAATAGTAGTAGTAAAGAAGAATAAGAGATAATTATAACGCCTACTCGAGCTTACTAGGCTAAACGCGTCGCCGGCGCTGGTCTTACCGGTTCTTCAACTATAAATATCCTATACTCTATACCTCCTCTAGTTTAGCTAGCCTTTCCTTCCTCTTTTACTAGCTTTTATACTATAACTCCTCTCTATTAGACCTATAATACTAGCCCTAATAGTAATACCTTTACCCTTGACCCTATTTACTACCCTCTTAGTTATACCCTATTATATACTAGCTCTTTATCTACTAATATAGAGGTGCTTACTCTACTTTAAAAGATAAGGTAAGAGATAACTACTCTAAGAGAATAAGTAATAGAGGTTTAAGTGAGTAACAACCTTATTATAGGCTCTATTAATACTATTATTAGGGATATATAGGGTAATAATAAAGAGTTAATCTTTAAAGCGCTTCGTTAGGCGTCTACTACTTAGGTATACCTCTTAGCTAGGTATACTAATACTCTTTATAGTATTAAGCAGTTACTCTATAGGAATGCTAGCGCCTTTAGGGTGCTTAATTATAGTATCTAAAGGATTACCCTAGTTAAAGCTTAGAAGGCTGCTAAGAACTTCCTTAGTTAGTATAATACTATAGAGGGTTAGGAGTACGTTAGCTAGTTCTAGGCACCCTAGTATTTTGATATATATTATATTGCTAGTACTTAAGAGAACCTTCCTAATATAGGTGAGCTTATAAAGAAGCTTACTCATTATAAGGCGGCTCCTACTAATATTTCCTACTAGTAGTAGCGGTACTACTTATCCTAGTACCTCCAATACTAACGAGCACTATAATTAATTATAGTGCTTCTAGTATAAGGTGTTTAGTATTATTACTACTTATACAGCTTTATAAAGAAGATACTCTAGGGTAATTATTTCTTTAGTTAGTATTAAAAGCTATTACTTATAATAGTCTTAAAGACTCTTAGTATTTAACCTCTTATAGGTTTAATAATACTTTAGTAGATAGGATATCTTAATTAATACTTTAAGATTCTATACTTAATACTTTAGTCCTAGAGAAGTGACCTACTTCCCTATATATCTATATTAAAACCTATTAAAAACTCTTTATAGGGAAAATAGGAAAGAGTATATATATTTAGGTCCTTTACTTCTTATATAGTCTCTTTTAGCCTCTCTTAAGCGGCTCCTTAGGTAGCCCTAGTACTTTTATTAAGCTCCTAAGTCCTTCTAACCTCTTTCTATAGGCCTATATAGCTACTTTACTAATATAGACTACTAGTTTCTACGTGTCCTCTATTAGAGAGTATCTTTTCTATTATATCTTATATCGATATTTACTATACTTATTAATCTTCCCCTCTAAGATTTACTTAACCTTATATATATCCTCTTCCTATAATATAATCTCTATAGAGATCTCTACCCTCCGCCCCTTAAGTATATTTTCCTTATATAGCTTAAGTAAGGAGATATAGAAGATATTATAGACCTAGAGGCTCTTTAAGAGCTTAAGATAGTAGGTTTAGTTATTAATAACGTTTATAACTATATATAGTTCTAGCTATTTATAGTCTAGCTTCTTTTTTAGGCATGTAGACTTAATATTCTTTACTAA